>JACEGR010005813.1:0-68415 GCA_014170235.1 Listronotus bonariensis
GTACGTTGGGCATACTTGACTATCTACATTAAAATAGATGTAGCTCCTAAATTTGACTTCTTAGAAAGAAATTACTATGGATACTATTAATAAGGGATACATTGCTAATCCATCAGTATGCATTATAAGCCATTAAGACTTATTTTTGAGGAGCTATAACCGATCAAGTGAAAAATTGCTCAACTAGCCCCGCCCTACCCTACGAAACTTAGAGGGGGTGCTTTCTTATGTATTTTTATTTAAAGAAAAATCACATAAATGTATGTCCAGACTTGCTTCTATCTGAGATACAGGGCGTTGAAGTTTTCAAAAAAGTCGGTATCTTTTAAATATCTTAGGAACCATTTAACCGATTTGAATAACATTTGGGACACCTATTTAATTTAATGGGGCGCTTGTAAAGATTTGCCTAGATTAGTATTATTGGGTCCATTGGCGTTCCAGTGGGCACCACAGCTAATATTATTGTGAAATAAAAGTACGTCACTGACATTTTATGAAGTTTTAATATTTTTCTGCTTAAGCAATTAACAATTTAACCTTTAGTCCTTATTATTTTCTTCGTATCTGCCTTCGCTTTTAAGAAAAAAAAATTAAGATACTTTAATTTTTTCTAAAAGGTACCCATAGACAATATGATATAAAAAGCAAAAATAAAACTAAAACAATTAATTGTCTTAAAATAAATAAGCAGTTGTGTATTTAATCGAAAATTGTCATTTTGGATATTATTTGATGCTATTTAGGGCTACTTTTTGGAATGACTGAGTGAATTTTTTTTCTTCTCGAGAACGAAGGCAGATACGAAGAAAATACAAGGGACTAAAACGTTAAATTGATAATTGCTTAAGCAGAAAAAATGATAAAACTTAATAAAAAGTCAGTGGCGTACTTTTTTACAATAATATTGGCTCTGGTGCCCACTGACACGCCACTGGACCCAATAACACTAATCGAGGCAAAGCTTAAGCAGCGCCTTATTAAATTAAATAAGTGTTTTAAATTTTATTCAAATCGGTGAAAGGGTTCTTAAGATATTTAAAAGATACCGACTATTTTTGAAAACTTTACCCCAGAATAGACGCAAATCCGATCATAATATGTTTATAGAAACTTTTTTAATAATAAATAATAGTTTAAAAAACTAAACAAGCACGCTTTTATATGCAACCGAACTAAAAATTAGAAAATAATTTTTCATTACAAGAGTTTGTCACTTCAGAGTAAAAAGCGTGGGGTGCATTTTACTATTTTTTCATAATTTTTCCCTCATAGATATTTGCAAATAGAATAATTATAACATTTAATATATTAAGCACCCCACGCTTTTATTCTGAAGTGACAAACTCTTTGTAATGAAAAATTATTTTCTAATTTTTAGTTCGGTTGCATATAAAAGGGTGTTTTTTAAACTATTATTTATTTTTCATTTTTTAGTTCGATATATCAATTAGTTTTCTGCGGTCATGTGATATTGAAATGTTTTACGAACTATTTATGTATGTATGTATGTAAGACTGAAACTGCACGCATGCGCAGATCACTCGCCTAGCTCTAGCTCGCTTACTCTTTCACAGAGGATCTGTAAAGAAATTTATTTATCCTGGCGGTCCTAATCAGGATAACGGGATACTGTTTTTAAATTATTGCATTGTCATCGGTCCTTGATACGTGTGCAAAGTTTCAAAGAAATTGAATCGCTGGGAGTTGGTAAAAATTAGGCTCAAAGATTCCGTTACATAGATAGATAGATAGATAGATAGATAGATACAACCCAAGCTAATAAAAGCGTGTTAAAAAGACATAAGAAAGCACTACCTTAAGTTTCGTACCGTAGTTGGGAAACACCCTGTATACCAATTTTTGTTCAGTTACTTTATGTTTTTTTTATTAAATTATAACTACTTATTCCTCATGACTGGTGATTCCCTTATCACATAATCACCGACCTACGCTTCTCCGTGCTAGCAACATTTCTCTTCTCCGATGTAGCTAAGACGTGCGTGCCGGCCAGTACAAGCGTTGCGTGTCTACAAGTGATTACCGCTCCAATCAATCCAAATTACCTTTTCACTAAATTAAAATTGCGCGATTTTCGTTCAGGATGATCGATATTTCATCCATCTTCAGAGAATTATTAGCTTATTGGAACACTGGTTCAATCTGCTGTGTTTTATGAAGAAAACAACATCACTAATAAAGTCTAGCCACACATACTCGCACCGAGTCCGGATTCACAATAATAGGGGCAGATTAATTCGATAAAATTCAACAGCACCTTTTATGCCTTTAAAAATATAAAAGCATTTTTGTCAAAGTTGAATTTATTGTTTTATGTATGTACTCGCTAAGAATGGCTGGATCTTGCACCACGACAACGCGTCAGCCCATTCCTCGTTCTTTGTGCAAGAGTTTTTAGCAAAAAAGGCATTCCAACGTTGCCGCATCCACCCTATAGCCCCGATATCGCCCCCTGTGACTTCTTGATATTCCCCAAGATGAAGTCGCACCTCAAGAGAACTCATCATGGCGGTGTACCGAAGGTCAAGGAAGCTGTAACCATGGTGCTGAATGGGTTAACTTCGAAGGATTACCAAGGGTGCTTCCAATCATAGGAGCAACGTTGGAATCGTTGTGTAGAGTTAGAGGGAGACTGTTGTGAAGGTAGATAATAAAATTTTGCTCGTAACTTAATTTGCTTGCGTTTTATTGAAAAAACTTCGGAATTTAATTGCCACACCTAGGCTAGTTTAGAAGAAGAATAATAATATTCTTAACATATTTGCGGAACTTTGTAATACTGTAGTAAAAAGTTGTGAGTTTAATATTAAATTGCCCCGCATCCATCCATCCATTTCACCAGCGAGACTCATGGCTGTGGGCTCAATGCGATTATGTGTGGATGGACCTTTATGGTTTATACACATAGCTATTTTCCATTTTAAAAGGCTACTGTAAAAAGTACCTTTCCAGTGACGAAAATTTTTGTGCGTCACGCTCCAGGGCTTGAAGCTCTTGATCTGCTATAAAAAGTTAGTCACTGGAACGCATTCTTAGATAAGGAAAGAGAGATAACTTTAAGAAGTTTATTTTTTTAAAACCTTTATTGGCTTTATAATAATAATTTGTTTTAAAGTTCTTATTCCATTTTAAACAAATAATTTTAAAAATCCATCCTTAACCATAAAAAAACACGTTTGAAGCACAAAAACCAAAAGAAAGGCTGGTGCATGAGGGGCAAGGGGAAAGAAAAACGGAGTAGTTCAGGTGCATAACACTGGAACGCCATAAAGTAGAACCAAAGGCTTCTGAGCTACTCGATCTATATGCGTCACTGGAAAGCCACTACGATTATACTGTAATTATACGAATGGATAAACTGATTTACGGTAAAATTTACACGAGTTCCTAAAAAAGCACTACCACAAAAGTTTTATTTTTCAAACCTTACCCTGTAAACTACAAATAATTTGAAATCGTTTATTGAACATTAAACAAAGAGAAAAGTTTGCAGAAACAAGATGTTATAAGAGACAAACGGGCACAAAACTTTCTAATTGGTCTGGACCAATGTCTCGATTGGATAAAGTTTTGATTAAAATACTTAGTTTTATTCCGCTTCTAATAGAAAAAGGTTTGTTTTCAAAGTTATTTGCTGAAATTTAATTCACAATAAAGAAAAAAATTGTCCAAATAGTTTATGAAAAATAATTATTACTCTAATTTGAGCAGAATTGTATTTATTTACTCTGACAAGCATTCAAAATTTAATTACATATAGGGGTGTTTCTTTAACGAGTCTACTAGAAATATTCATACCGCCATATATGAAAGCGGCGCTTTAACCCAGCCTGTCAATGTCAAATGATTCGGGTTCACTTTTGTTGTCGGACAAGTTTACCACAATGTTTTACATGCAATTTTTAAACATTGTGCCAAAAATCGTAAGTGTTCCATCCAAATAACCAGATTTAATTTCATTAGACTTTTCTTAATTACAAGTAATATTAACTTATCACGTACCAATTTAACGTGCACGTATCTTTCAAAACAACTCTCGACGAGCGCGAAAATTTACACTAAACAATCCGTGTAATCCGAATCGGCTTCTAAAACAAATGAGCGCACATCGGCTCAAAATTAATTTTGCGTCTTACATGTGTTTGTCGGCATGGTTCGGCTGAAAGAAGAAGAATTAGCGCGAAAGACTTTGCTTAAAACAACCAAAAAGGCCGGCAGAGTTGTTGCGCTGGAATTTCGACTACGTTTACTCACTGATATTTGACGAAAATTAACAGATCTACTATATGTATAAATGTATTAAATGAAAACCTAACAAAAAGAAATTAAACATTGGCATCCGCGATGATCGGATTTGGACCTACGTGAAAAATCTCATTTAAAAGGTAGAATGTTACTTTAAAAGCGGACTTTTTCCGGAGTAAACACAGTCAACTGCAGATTCGATCTGACCATCGTGTTCAGGCTAAAAATGTGCATTTTGGATAATTATTGCCGCCCGAATCGCGTCAAGAATCTTGGGGAACAGGTTGCAGGCCACAGAACGAGGATGGATGAGAAGAAACGCTTCTTAATACAGGAATAGATGAAGCAAAATTTTTAATGTAAATACATGTATAAAGATGAAGTTGATATGCTGGAACTTTTAAATCTATGAATAAACGTGTTTTTTAAACACCTAAATAGTTATTAAATTACGAGGGAGGAAAGCGCCACGGCGTTGTTTTTATAATAAATGTGACATAAGTAGCAAAATGGACTCTGAAGACGACGAAAATATCCCTCAAAATATTTTGGAAACCGCGAGGCTAGTATCATTAAATCTCTTACTAAATAAGTTTTGCGAACGATATGAAAAAAAAATATGAGGTGTTGTACGCAGTGGATGAAAGAAAACCATGTCAAAAGAATTACCTGGGATGCCGTTTTTGAAAATTATTTAAAGCAAGCAGAAACTTTAAAGGCATCTACGCTCTAAAGCAAATACAGTATGTTACGTTTATGTGTATACATATATTAGGGATAAATCTATAATAGATATCCTTCTTAGCCAAAATTCAATGGAAAAATGGCAGTGGAAATGAGGACGGCAAAATAAAAGACGCTTTATTTGTTCAGCAACGTTTTAGTCCTGATTTTGGACGGTTTTCAAGCCTACAAGCATGGCAAATGGCAACATTTGGAAGCTTGAGAAAGGTCCAAAATTAGGACCAAAACGTCGCTGAACAAATAAAGGGTCTTTTATTTTGCCGTCCTCATTCCCCGATTCCTAAACTGCTAGCTTTCCAGAAGAGACAAGCTTCTGGATTTAAGTCAAAGAAAGCCTGTAGGTTTACGGCACAAGATGTTAACAAGCTCATTAGTTAGGCTCCTGATCATTATTTTCTACATATGAAGGTAAGAACAAATCATTATTTAAAAAAGTTTAATTGTTAACATGTGATATAGAAATAAATTATGGTTAACTGAGCGCCAGAAAATTTATGATTTATTAGGAATTTTGGCCTTAATAAAAGTGTTTAGAAAACTCCATTTTCAAATAGAGTTAACAAACGGAATAAATTAGGCTTTTTATTTTTCCTTAACTTTTTTCGCAAACCACACAAACATTAAAAGGAAAAGTAAAATAGCATGGCGTTTTCTTACCTCATATGGGAAAGGAAAAGTCTATTTTCGATAATGGTAGTAGAAAGAAGCTTTTTAATATTGTTGTTCTTAAACACATATACAGTGGCATTAATTTCTAATATAAATACATAATATGCCTGAATTAACACTATCACCACCTACCACACTGCATCAAACCGCCCACGAACCGCAAAAATTTGAATACCGAAGAAACCATCAACCCGAAATAATAAATGCCATACGTAGCAAGGGAGGCAAGCCTCCGGCCGCTTTAAAAAACACAGCTTCGCGAGCCCGATTAAGCAGAGACAAACGTTCCGCTTTTTAATTTTTGTCGCTTTAATTAAACCGCCGGAGAAGGCTAGCCTCAGTTGGTCCTCGTTAGTGCTCGTGTCACTTGTGTGTTTGTTTTTAGTTTGATGTAGTTATTCCAAATAGCGTGACGGGCCGAGACTAATGAAAATATTTCGGTAAATCGTTTTATTGTTTTTTGGTAATATTTGTGTATGAAACAGGAAGTATAGCAGTGCTTTTTGGTAATATTTTTAATGTGTTTTTAAAGTGTGGTCTTTCAAGGTGTTTTCGGTAAGTTTTTTTAATTTATTATGGATAAGTTGGAAGAAATTAAAAATCTGACTATATAGTCGACTTGTTGCTGACAAATAATTTTAGTTCTTTATCTTATAATACATTTTACATTATTAAAGCTCTGGGAAGGCCTAAACCAAATTTGATTTTAATTAAAGCGTCAGATAATCGACAAAATCGAGGATTTAATTACGTATTAGTTGGTACAATAAATGCGATTGATTAACCGGCTCCATTAAACGAGAAGAGTTCTATATATTAAATAACTCAAAGACAATACTTTTTCCTTGTTTTTTTTTAATGGTCAGTTTTTATACGTATAACTTTTAAAGTTAACCATAAATGCGGCAATACACAATTTTTTGTTAAATTTATGCAAATATTACGTCTTTTTCTTTAAATAGGTGCGGTACCCCAAAAAATTACCGGTCGTTTCTGCGTGTACATAGTCCTTATGACTTTAGCATCCCCGAGGCCTCCCCTGTTCTCTAATGCACGAGTCGCCACTGAATATAGAGCAATTTTAAAAATCCATAGGAGTCAAATTTATTTATTATTAATCACATGCCTTATAAGACAATCAATTTTTATTTTATTATAATTTTCGTTATGTATATTTAATTTATGTAAGTAAACAAGACACGCGGGGGCACTCTACTAATTGACCTATCACATGTCGAGCTCTAGAAAAATTACCGAAAACAACATTCAATTTGGGAGCCATTTTGTGGTAATGGCTCGGCTATCAGTCGTAATTATTATTAGCCATGGACTGTATTGGAAAACCTCTAATCATATGGAAAATTAGTTTTCCTAGCTCTTAGTATAATTACTTTATTTAGCCGATCGAACTTATATAACAATAAATTTACCATTATTGGTTTTATATAAACTAGCTTTTGAATACGTGTTGTGCCACTTTAAAACTTTTATGGACAGTTTTTGCTTAGGTGTGAAAGGGAGTCAGTATAAAGCAAGAGAACCTTTCCAGGTTGAAACAGCCTGTAAAATATCGTTTTTAGCCTTTCGCAAACGTTTCTTTTCAACATTAGCTTTGTAACGATGTATTTTTAATTTCTAGCGACTTACAACATAAAAATCAAGAGAAACTTCTTTGTAATAAATTAAGTGTATTATCCTGTATTTAACGTTTACCTCTATACGTTTCTCCACAAAACATACTAAAATTATTTTTTTCTTTGATACATTTAATTAAAGTCAGCCAGTTTTAAGTATAGTAAGAACATTTTAAAAGCGCAAATTCGGTACCCTTTGAAAATAATACAAAAAACATAAAAAGGCCGCCTGCAATCGGACTATTTTATACAAAGGCGCCGCTATCCTTTACAGCGACGCGCCGATACACTATGGCATAGAAATGCATTATCTTGGCCAAAAAGCTACTTTGAAATTTTAATGGCTTATGCTGTGTAATTCAAAGTAGATACTTCAAACTACATGTACGCAAAATTATAAAAGGATATGACGACTTCTATTGGGGTAACAAGAAACTTGAAATATATTTTAAGTAAACATAAATATACAACATTTAATCTACTTAGTTTATTATTAGCCTTGTTTACTAAAAAAAGTAAAAGAGTTTAAATAATAAGAGCTATTGTTGTGTTTCCGATGCTGTCTCGCGAAGTCTCGCTACTTTTGTCAGAGATTTTTTTACTTTTTTCTTTATCAGTTTTTGTACTTACAACTGCCTTCCTACTTTTTGCTACTTCTGAGTGTAAGGACAGTACAAGATTTTTTTATAATTTACAAGGTTTTCCATTTTAAAATTTATTATGTTTTGTCCTACACTGTATATCCTAAAAGATAAAAGCATTCTGATGAAAGATATGGATTCTACAGAATCTACCCAACAAAACAGTGTTTTTTATTTATTTTATACGTAAAAAAAAGTTGGGAAGATGTATATCTCTATTACGCTTCTAAGAATAATTTAAAATTATTTTTCAGATTTGGATGGTCATATTTCCGAAACTAATTGAGATAGACACATCAAATGTAGTATTTTCTTAAAACATTGTAAAAGATTTTTTTGATGGTGATATAATATTCAGGGTATTCCATTTAAAAAAATTATACCTATTGTCGTACCCTGTATATCATATGAGATAATAATCATCGGATTACTGATTAGAATACTACCGAATTAACCAAACAAGCTGACGTTTTAGTTTATTTTGTACAATAAAAAATAATAATGTTAAGGGGGTGTAAATTTATAATAATAAGTTTTAGGTTTCCAAAAAGCATTTGTAATAATTTATAATATTTTTCCAGTAAAAAACACCTCATTTTAAGTTATATTGGTAAGTTTCAGAATTTTGACCAAAAAATTAATTTCTATCCCTCAGTGCGATAACCACCTGCATCAACGGGCATATCATAAAAGAAATATAGCAAAGGCGGCCGCGAAGACAAGCATGCCGATTTATTTGCTTTAAACTCTTTAGTGATTTTTTTCTTATCAAAGAGCACCGAATTTACATTTTTAAACTGTTCCTTCTATAAATGTATTCTATGTCTAATCGCTACTTGACAGTGTTCAACAAATTGAAACTTAATTTAAAAAATCGGGCTGGCACGACAAGTATATGCTACTCTAAATTTAAAAAAAGGTTAATTTTATTATCAGTAACTAACTAGGTATAGCAGTGATTTATTAAATAATAATCCACAGTTAAAGAAAAGAATAAACTTAATCTACAGATTTATTATAAAAAAATATTGATATATGTAGATCTTATCTTTACTACTACTAGAAATTCGTACCAGGTAGTCAAAAATTCCTACATTTTTCAATGTAAAGATTTTAAAATAAGATAAAGAAAAATTATTTGTTTTGATTCTGTATTTGACAAGGACAGTACTACGTTACAATGGTTTATTTTATATAGAAAATTATGGCAGAATAAAAGAGTGATTATTTATTTTTGGCAGTTTGCGTCCTTTTTTTTGAGATTTCTCACCTCAAAAGAATAACAATGTCAAGGAGGTATAATATTAAATATTATAATACTTACTACAGTCAAGGAGTACGGACGGTACATCGTTATACTGAATCCGATTCAACCGATCGGATAGAACTTAGAAAAGTGTTCTATAATTGGTCGATTTCAAAGGTTTGTTGGAAATTTACCAATCAGAATGCGTTCCCAAGCTTTATCAGATCGGTTAAATAGGATTCAGTACAACCAAAGACAATTATTGTAGTTTCACTATAGACTCCCAAAACAATGCTAAATTTTTGGTCATCAGTTTGAATGCTGGCTTGGCTGAATTAATGAAGCGGCGAATTATACGTACTGTTTACGTGTGTACTCGATGGATACCCGCTTCATAAATTCCACGTAGCGAGCGTCCAAGCTGATGACCAAAAATTTAGCATTGTTCTACAGTTGTCTTTGGTACACAAGATGTACCCGTACTCATAGGTAAATAAATAATATAATGTGTTAGGTTAAAATGGGCTACCAAAAAATATAGTTTTTTTTTAATAATTTAAAATACAAAGTCTTAAAAATGTGTTTTTCCAATTTTTTTTTATAAGTTGTAAGAGAAATATTTTGCCTAATATGTCTTGGCTACCTACTAACACCATTTTTTTTTAGTTTTTAGGGGTAAAACTATAAAAATATTAGGGTTAGTAGATCTTAACGTTATAGGCTACAGAAAAACTGCCTTGTACCGAGTCTACAAGCTGTAAAATATTAAGTAAATCCAATCAAGAATCTTTAATTAAGTATTCTTTTTACAGAAAAAATATTTGTGTTGTATTAATTACTGTCTTTAAAGATCTTTATTAAAATTATGTTTTCAGTTTTTAATATTAAATATACTGTTTTTATCCCAATTCCTTAAAGATTGGCTAATTGAATTCAATATTCTGTAGGCTAAGTTTGACCTCGTACTATTGATATACACATAAACAAAAGTTGTCTTGCTTTAGATCGTCTGCTTTTTACGCATTGGCAAGAATTGCCCATGAAGTTTTAAAGTGACACGACGTATGTAATAGAGGGGGCCCATGATGTTGAGCGTCATAGAGATCTATTGAGTTCACAGATAACCTACATTTAGATCCACAGTGGCAAAAAGCATTTCTCGGATTTTTACGACCTCGCGCAGTAAACAAATGGACGGGTGGACGAACATGCGCACTAAAAGCCGTGGCAAAACACAAACACCGGCACCCGTACCCTCCGTCCACGGTCTAACTGTGATGCTCATTAGCTACCGTACTCCGAACAGAAAACCGGGACGACAAATTCTTTCCGATACTGCGGATAGTCTGTTTGGCGCCAGACGCGTTCATCCTCAATTTGCTTGTGCACAAACCCGTTTTTTCGCCCATGAAATGTAATTTTTGTTTCAAAAAATAATGTTGTTATTTCGGCTTGTGGAAATCGTCAGATTATATATTTTTGTATTCTTGAATTGTTTCTGTAAAAACAAAAAAATTAGCCAAGTTCGAAAATGTCAAGATGATGTATTTTTACAACTTTGTAGCCCTCCGCTTTCTTTACGTCACTCTCAAACTGTCAGATTAGTGGAATATACACTTTTTAGCATGTAATTAACTCATCCTATCTTAATCTGACGCGCTAGAAAATTTCTGATAAATATTTGTGTTTACTAATCTGATCCTTTATTCTTGACTGGCCGGCCCTATATTTGGTGGACGAAACCGGATATAAGGTATTCTTCCGTATATTAATCTGCGAAATCCCCATCCTTGGCTCCCCTTCTATACGCAAAATACCGTCATTTTGCGAAATACACATATCCATACACTGTTTTTAAGATAAAGCCTTTTTCTTTAAAACCAAATTAATGATTGCAGAAACCTGGCAATGATTTTTGGGCCTTAAAATTCAGATTTCAAAAAGTCAACATGTATTTTGGAAACATGCAAAGTTTCATGGGAAAAAATGGTCGCCAAAGCTTAGAAAAATTAGAACAATGGATATATCAGGATTATGTTTTTAAAAGGGCATTACGTGGACCTTTCTTTGGATAACATAAACTCCTATGGTGGTAGCAGTGGATTTCCTACAAAATTTATAACTAAAAACAATCCATGATCTATAGAAGGAATAGTTTAAAAATGTAAATTCGGTGCTCTTTGATAAGAAAAAAATCACAAAAAGTTTAAAGCAAATAAATCGGCATGCTTGTATCTGCGGCCGCCTTTGCTATATTTCTTTTATGATATGCCGGTTAATGCAGCTGGTCATCGCACTATGGGATAGAAATTAATTTTTTGGACAAAATTATGGTTATTATCTCATATGATATACAGCGTACGGCAATAGGTATAATTTTTTTATATATACTATGGAATACCCTGAATATTATATCACCACCAAAAAATATTTGAAAATGCTCTAAAACATACTATATTTGATGTGTCTATCTCAATTACTTTCGGAAATATGACCATCCACATCTGAAAATACTTTTAAATTATTCTTAGCAGCGTAATAGAGATACATCTTCCCAACTTTCTTTATTTTTTAACGTATAAAATAAATAAAAACCCTGTTTTGTTGGGTAGATTCTGTAGAATCCATATCTTTCATACGAATGCTTTTATCTTTTAGGTAATACAGTGTAGGACAAAACATATTAATTTTTAAAATGGAAAACCTTGTATATTATAAAAAAATCTTGTATCTGTCCTTAAACTCAGAAGTAGCAAAAAGTAGGAAGGCAATTGTAAGTACAAAAACTGATAAAGAAAAAGGTAAAAAAATCTTTGACAAAAGTAGCGAGACTTCGCGAGACTGCATCGGAAACACAACAATAGCTCTTATTATTTAAACTCTTACTTTTTTAGTAAATAAACTAAGTACATTAAATGTTGTATATTTATGTTTACTTAAAATACATTTTCAAGTTTTTATTACCCCAATAGAAATCGTCTTATCCTTTTATAATTTTGCGTACATGCAATTTGGAGTATCTACTTTGAAATACACAGCATAAGCCATTAAAATTTCAAAGTTGCTTTTTGGCCAAAATAATGGATTTCTATCCCATAGTGTATCGGCGCGTCGCTGTAAAGGATAGCGGCGCCTTTATATAAAATAGTCCGATTGCAGGTGGCCTTTTTATGTTTTTTGTATTATTTTCAAAGGGTACCGAATTTGCGCTTTTAAAATGTTCTTACTATACCTATAACCAATATAGCTTTATCTGTCCTGTTTTATTACAAATCTTTGATTTTAACCGAAAGAAAAACAGAAGTTTCTTATTAAATACATTAAAGTGTATGCACACAACCTCTACACAACTGCTACACATTTAAATAATAATAGGTATCCCAAAAAATCCGCAATATTACCATTATTATTATTATAACACACTCTCAACACACGCTGAACAAAATTTAATCCGGTGCACCCTTTTATTTACATATACTTATAGAACACCTATTTTGCATATCATATACATAGGTATCAAATTTATATTCTTTATACGCCCTGCATAGTTATAGCACATGCCAAAAATTTACCTAACAATATAAAAACTCTTTTTAGATGAGAGGGTAGGTAAGCCATTAGCACCCTCACCAACACGTGGATATTTTTAGAGGACCTGTTTTACACTCCTAGACTAAAAAAACGGGACAAACAAAATTTTGTTCAAATTTAATTTTAAATAACTTTTTGTTTTTTACAGATTTTAATGATTTTTTGTCCAGTTGTACCTCCTTCCATCAAGATTATGACTAATAATGTGGATTGCAAATAGTTTTATAAGATTAGTTGTTATACAGGGGAGAGCCAAACGTTGCATTTTGTACAAATTTTTGAACACCCACTGAAATACTTAAAAGTGAAAATTCGACACCACTCTTTTTTGACCATTCAAATGTGTAGTTTTGCTTGCATTACCATGACAACACAAGTATTTATCGGATTTTTTTCTCCTGCCTGAGGTACCCTGGAGCGAAATTATAGTGAATTTTTTTGACATAATCATTGAATTTGTTTTATAATGTCATGTCTGTCATTCCCATACATAAAGAAAATGTTATTTTGTACCAGTTGTAGTTTGTAGTATTTTAGACATAACATAATATAAAAAATGTAAGGTTTTAAGACACTAAATGACAATTTTATACAACTACAGTTAGTAAAATAATATCATAAGACTGAAGTCTGTACTAGACATAAGTGAAGAGCAAACGAAAGCAAGATATAGGTCTGAAAAAATTAAAATAAACTATTTTTACCAACTGTAGTAATATAAGTTATATATAATATAAAAGAATAAATAATGATAAGCTTTAAAATTAGATATATTTGCAACTACAATTGGTAAAATGGAAAATATTTATTTTATAGTAAAATTTTAAAGCTCGTGTCAAAGTTACAAATATTAATTTGAAAGAATATTATTTAACACAAACTTGGTGTGAAATTTTATTACCGAATACCACACGTGCTTAAAATATTCCGGGAAATTTTTCTCGGCCACAAATATTTTAAGAAAATTCTCCCTCGCCTGCGCATATAATACTAAAACAGTATAAATCCTTTTTAATTTCTTAGTCATCCAAAAATCATTATTACTATTAATTTTAAATAATTTCTAATTACCTAATTTATCTGCAAACTGTCAAATTTTAAAACTGGTGACACATGAACTAAAAGAAATAATGACGGAATCAAAGGTAATCTGACCGTTTGGTTCAGTTGATGTCGCGTTTACTGTTACATTTCATAAATTGTTATCTAAGTTTATTATAGTAGGTACTAAAACAAAACACTAATTCAAAGTGTGAAGAAAAGCTTCGAAGTGTTAAAAAAGTTACTTTTTCTAACACTTTATATAGTGTACTGGAATGGAGCACTTTATCTTCATGTTAACGATTAAAAATACAGCTTTACGGTCGTGAACAAATATACATACATAATTAATTACGATCTTTTTTATGAAAATATGTCAAAAGAAATATGAAAGTTTCAAACGAACCAAAGACGTTAAATTAACAAAATGCAAAGTTTATATCGTATTTTTTTTTAATTTAAATCTTTCTTTAAATGTACCGCTCAGATTTAACAAAAAGGTCGAAAAATGGCTATTTACTTTTTTAATACAAGAAAATCTGCAAATATGCCTTTTTAGTCTTCGTACAACTTATTTTTAATGTTTATTTAGATGATTTAAACATTATTAGTAATTTTACCATAAATAGGTTTTAATACGGTGGAATTTACATTTTTTACTGAGACAAACCAGTTTTTCGTATTCCTGCTGATTTGCACTGCAGAAAAAGCAGAAGTTTTTGAATCGCTTATTAAAATATTTATAAATTCGAACATATTTTGACAGCAAAACGAAAACAAGTCAGAGAATTAATCGGTCCTGGTTAATGCTGTTTTGCATATTGCACTTTCTGCAAATTGATTTAAGAATTTTTGAGAAACTGCGTCATTTTGCAAGAAGAGTTTTTTTAATTTCTGACAGAAAAATAAGCACTTTTATACATATATTTTTATGGAAATGATTATTTTTTTGTAATTTAATATCTGAAAAATATGTACCTACGTACATTTACACATTCTTTAAGTAACTTAACTTTTGGAAATTTTGCACTTCCTGCAAATTGATTATAGAGTTTCTGAGAAACATGGTTATATTTTTGGAAAGAGTAAATTTGATTCTTTAAATAATATTAGAGATTTACGTTTTTATATACTACATACTTAAATTAATTTAAATTATTTAAGATTTCGTCAGATAAAAGTTATGATATTTTATCTATCGATCCTGCTTACTACTGTTTTGTATTTTCTGCAAATGAATGGCAGAGATTTGAAGAAACAGAGACATTTTTATTGAAGAGAGTAAATTTTTTTATGACCTAATATCACAGAGATAAGTGCTTTTTACATACTTACTTCAAAGTTAAACTTAAAGAAATTTTGCAGGATAGAAATATATGATATTTTTATTAATCGGGTTAACAGGTGCTGACAAGAAATTTAAATATTATTTTTGTCTAAGTTCCCATTAGAACAAACCTGCTTCCAACAATAAAATTTCTACTGAATCATTAAAAGAGCAAACATTATCATGAACTTTATTTTTTAAGTAATATTTTTGTTGTTAATAATAATTCAAGATATTAACACTGAAATTGATTTCATTTTTGTAATATCTGCTCTGGAGGCTAAAAATATTATTGAGTTAGGCAACTCAGATTGCTAAAAATATTTGCTACAGATATATTCTTATTTAGTCAGAAAAATTCAGTACTATTTTCTCAAAAATTTGCCAGTAGGTGCTGATTTTGGTTGTCAGAAATTATTAAAAAATTGGTTTATGAAATCCATGATTGGTACTTTATTTTTTTAATAATATTTTTGTCGTTAAGAATAATTAAAGAAATTGACACTGCAATAGATTGTTTTTTTAATATCTGCTCTGGAGACTAAAAATATTATTGAGTTAGGCAACTCAGATTGCAAAAAATATTTGCTACAGAAAATTCTTATTTACTCAGAAAAATTCAGTATTATTTTCTCAAAAATTTGCCAGTAGGTGCTGATTTTGGTTGTCAGAGATTATTAAAAAATTGGTTTATGTAATCCATGATTGGTACTTTATTTTTTTAAATAATATTTCTGGCGTTAAGAATAATTAAAGAGATTGACACTGCAATTGAATGTTTTTTTTTTTTTAATATCTGCTCTGGAGACTAAAAATATTATTGAGTTAGGCAACTCAGATTGCAAAAAATGTTTGCTACAGAAATATCCTTATTTAGTCAGAAAAATTCAGTATTATTTTCTCAAAAATTTGCCAGTAGGGGCTGATTTTGGTTGTCAGAAATTATTAAAAAATTGATTTATGAAATCCATAATTGATACTTTATTTTTTAAATAATATTTTTGGCGTTAAGAATAGTTAAAGAAATTGACACTAGAATTGAATGTTTTTTTAATATCTGCTCTGGAGACTAAAAATATTATTGAGTTAGGCAACTCAGATTGCAAAAGTATCCTTATTCAGTCAGACAAATTCAGCACTGTTTCCTTAAAAATTGGCCAGTAGATACAGGTAGGTAGGTGCTGATTTTCGTTGCCAGAAATTATTATTAAAAATTTGGTTTATAAATTCGATGATTTATTGGATCTTATTTATAAAAAAAAGTAAGATATGAATAAAATGAAATAATCATTTTAGAAAATGCAAAGAAGCGAGTGTTTTGACACACACATTAGTAATCAGAAGTTATGAGTTGCAGCAGAAAAACATCTCATCATGGAGTAGTAAACACAGTTTTATTTATGTTTTTTTGTCAAGAAATTTTGAAAGGATTTAATATTATTGCGGAAGTTTTGCTAAAAGTCGGTTAAATGAACATTATAGCAAGCGTAGTTCCAAAAAATGTTAGTGGATAAAACATTACTCAGCTAACTTTAGATCTTTTTAAATACACTTCTGAGAAAATCCGTCAGAATTAAAGTTTCCGACTAAAAGTAAAGATATAAAGTATCTTTTACATTAAAGTTTATGGATAGCAGGAACGATCTTAGTGTTAAGCAACTTTGCGTAAAGTCATGGAAAATCACAG
Source organism: Listronotus bonariensis (assembly GCA_014170235.1). Taxonomy (NCBI): domain Eukaryota; kingdom Metazoa; phylum Arthropoda; class Insecta; order Coleoptera; family Curculionidae; genus Listronotus; species Listronotus bonariensis. The sequence continues at coordinate 16,847 of JACEGR010005813.1, forward strand.
GAAATCAACTGCCAGCAGGAAAATTCGAAATCATCAATTTGCAATCTTTTAACAGTAGTAAAGATCGCCAAACAAGCTTTAAAACCAAATCACGTTTTTCGTTTTGATAACATTAATCTAAAAGTTTTTCCTGCAAATTTACCTTTTAGCATTCCTGCAAGAAAAACAGTAAATCCAAAAATCGAGCCACCTCAGTCACTGTTTAATACACTGCAACGAAATTCGCACTGAAACCGTGTGTGTAATCCTTAGATTCGCCGATGACACTATGTTGTATGTACACTGCGAGTAGGTTTCATCTAAAAGCACTAATGAGTGAGAAAATCCTGGATAATTACAAAACAAACTGCGACTACGTGATGTCCAAGACGTTTCGATGTTCCTGTATATAAACTACCAATTAAATACTCAGTAATTAACTTAATCAAGTACTCCTTAAAAACTAATTAAAAAAATAAAACAAAAAACAACCGGTGTACCGCGAAACACCGCTAAACATCATCACACGTTGGAATTTGGGCTTCAACTGTTTTCCGCCGAACAGTTGACAGCGTAGGGGCGGAGCGATGGAGGGGATGGGCCCCCACCACGACGCACCTGGGCTGGATTACGGCAGAGGGGAGGGAGGAGGGCATGCCGCGCGCGAGTCGCGAGAAGTAAGGATAGAGTGTTGTTTCTGTTTTAAATTGAAGGAATGAGATTATTATTGAATTGAGATAGATGAAAGAAGACGAGAGAGAGATGAAGTGTGCGTTGTGGTCGTTAATAATATCCTAATGGGATGGATCATGATAATTTAAATTAACGGATTTTTGATCTGATTAATAATTATTAGAATCATTTGGTAATGTACATATGAGAAAAAACATTAACCCTTAAGAATACACATGCAGGTAAATGAAACAAACAGAGCTTTTAAAAAATAAAGTTTTAAAAAAGTGAATTTCTTGCGAGGTTCAAAGCTATTTTACACTATAAATTATTGTTTTGATTCAATCCTTAGATACTAAAGTTTATTTTAAAATGAATTTATACAATTTAACAGTAAACGCTACTTTAACTATACCAAAACATCAAGTTACCATAAATTCCATCACTATTTCTTTTAGTTTACCTATTTGTTATTAAATTTAAAATGTTACAATGTGGGCAATAATTTTCTATTATTAAAAATACCTAATTTGGAAATTAAAATTACAAAATTTATACGGTAGTTGAAAAAATATACAATGCAACACATGCATAGAGCGTCTTTTTTTACTCATGTGATTGGCACACTGGCCTGACGGTTTGTTTTGTCAAACCTCCCACTACTAGCGAGAAGGGGCGGTCAGCCCCGAGCACTCAGTAGAGAGGGGTCCCCAAAAGGTTTTTTTTGTTTTTGTGGGTAGTTACTGGAATTTTAGAAGAAAAATAGTGAAGAAGAAGAAGGTTATAATATAGGCAGAAAGGCACAGTGTGGAGGTATGACGACCTTTTTTTTAAACAAAAGATTTTTTAAACATTTTAAGGTTATTAAAAGAAATACCCTGCAATGAGTAAAGCAAAAATCATTCTATATAAAAAAATGTTTATTTTAAAAGGGTCCTTACTTTGCAGGATGCTACAATGAAGGGGTGTACTTTAACTAAAGCAACATTAAAAAAGCATTGGAACCTTCAGGCAAAAATATCGACAACATAATATTATTCTTAAAACACATAAACGCTCTGCACCTTGTTTAAATAAAATACAGAATTGGGACAAAAAACCCACTAGAAAGGGTGCTAAATAGTCATAGTCACTGATGCGCCCTTTATAATTTTCAAATTTTCTCTCTCTCTCTCTCTCTCTAGTTAAAAAGGATGATTTGGCAGATTTTTGGAATTTGGATTTAAAATACTGGGCCACATTATATGAACAAAAGAAGCAAATGCATTGGCTTATAAGTATAAGCAAATGCTCATGATAAAGAAATATAGAAGGATTTACTTTAAACGTAAGAATAGTCAAGAATTTGCTTACAAGTGCGAGTATTTACTTTAAAAAATTGATGCTACTGAAAAGAGCAGCATTACTTTTCTATAAGTAAATACTCACACTTGTAAGCAAATGCTTGACTTTATTTATACATTTGAAGTACGTCCTTTTATATTTCCATATTATAAGCATTTGCTTATATTTATAAGCAAAAGCATTTGCTTCTTTTTATTCATATGGCCCACTATTACTTTAAAACTTTATTAAACAAATTTTAGCAAATGTAAAAATAAGAATAGGAATAAGGAGTAATAAAAATCAGAAATTTTAAAAGAAATAATAGATAATAAAACCGTTATATTATATTCCGTTAATGCAACAAAGAAGTATTCCTTCTATATTTTGGAAAACTTTTTAAAGTGTCATTATTTGCTCTGCAATGTTCATATTAGGTATCCTATAAAGAAGTCTGATAAGGTTTTACTTTTTCTAAAGTAAACTTAATAGCTGACTTAACTTTCAGTAGTTCCTACAATGTAGGTAATTGATTACATGTTATTGTATTAGAATTATTTAAAAATAATTAAAAGCAGAAGATTATTTTCTTTCTTCACTTTTAATCGGTAGCTATATATATATATATATAGATATTTTAAAAACCAGTAATAATTGACGTATATGTGTTATACATTTCTGATTTAGAAGTTATTACAGAGTCAATTTTTTTAAAAATATATAGGGTGTTCTAGTGTACTTGACAATAAAACTTCTGTATTAAAGACAGGTTGTAGATATATAAACTGGTAGTGTCAACAAAAAGAGTGTATCCAAATTCCAAATATAAACATTTCTTATTTTTAGTTTATTTTTGTACCTTATACACCCAAGCAGTAAGCTGACGTCATTACAACGTCATTTTTAAGTCATTTTTGATTATAGGACGTCATCAGACCAAAATTAAGACGTCATTTTAATGACGTCATGTTGACGTCGTTGAAGTGACGTCTTTTCAACGTAATTTTTCGTCATAATGGCTCATAAAAATCTAATGACGTCATATTTACAAAACCCGCCAGAAAAATTTTGTGACGTTTTATGATTCGTGTCAAAATCCAACCGAAATATCATCTGATAGAAAAATAAGACTAATAATTTTACAAAATTGAAAGAGGAAAAAACTCTTCCGATAGATGGCGTAATGGATAATCAACTACTACGTTTATTCAACATCTTCGCTTTTTATCGCCTACAACGTACCAGTGAGACCAAAATAGTTCGAGACCGGTAAGCGGTTGGTGATCTAATTAGCTTTGAAAGAAATATCTTCGGCTAGTGTAAAAATCTGCATCTCCAGGTTGGACAGTGTCCCGAGAGATGCGACCTTGCAGTCAAGGAAATAGCAAGCAGTAAGGAGTTTTTTCCTATTTTAATTTTCAAATAAAATATCGTATCATTTTAGCTTTAAAAAAAAGTATATGAGTCATCTTAAAGACGTCATTATGACGTCATTAACGGGGCGTCTTTTGTCTGTGACTTAGGGAGGTCAACTTAACGTCATTTTGTCGTCATCTTATGACGCCTTTGCTGACCAAAGGTGACCAAAAATGACTAATAAAAACGTCAATAATGCTTGCTGCTTGGGCAGGAGGGCAGGGACAAAGTTATTACGTGTCTAAAAAGAATTGAAAGATGGGACGCCCTGTATATATTTGGGGTGGGCCCGATATCTCAGTTTTAGGGCTAATAGTTGCGCGCCTGCAGAAAACATGTCCAAAAATTTATTTTCCTACATTTTGAACATTTATAGACATTTTCTTTTAATAACTACTAAAACTAACCTACACAGAATAACACTTACCGACAATTTAAAATCTATAGCATTAATTCACATTGTATATATTGACTCTAAAACTACAAATATACAATCCGTTCCAAGCAATATCTCTTGTTTATCATCGGCGATTCTCAGAGGTTTGTTATCGAATAAATTTTATTTTTACCAGTGGAATTTACAACAAGAATAACATTATACCCATAGAAGATATTTGAAATGATCGGAATTTTGCATTTTCCTTAAATAATGGCTTGGTTAAATCGTGTTTCGATCTGTACTTTGCGAAGTCATGGATATTGTAAGTTGTCTTTCCAACAAGTATTTCTACACTAAGTTTGTATTGATAAATAAATACTAAATGTTTAAACTGTTATTAACTTTATAAATAAATATATATATTACAATGTTTATTTGCTGCCAATTGTGTTAAAAAAGCTAGAAACTAAATATTAGGGGTTATTGACAGTGGTATAAAATATTGAATGCCAAAATGTAGAGAAAGGGCACATTTACTCCCCGGAAGAAAAAATTTACTTTTCTTCCCGGGGAGAAAAGTGTACTTTTCCTACCAGCCGGCTTACTGTTTTTCATGAAACTTGATGTCTACATTTTCTTTAATATTTACAAATGAACGCAACATACCCAGCAAACATTATTTGCCGGCAATATACATTTTTCATATTGGCATTGATGGTAAAGCATTGGCAATTGGTGGCAATATTATGCCAACATCTAAGACGCATTAAAAAGTTAACCCTAAATAAACACTCAATTGCCAATAAATTTTACATGCAGGCGAATTGCCGCCAAGCATACAAAAATGGCGGCATACCAATCCTGATTAAATAAAGCATGCCTTTTTGTTGCAGGCAAATAAATATTGGATTTTTGAAGGCAAACCTTCAACGCATATTTATACTTTTCAAACCATATTATTAACATTGGTATTTAACTAACATTCGAGCAATTTTTTTGATCTGGTTTATTTATAATGGCGGCTAAACAACATTATTTTTTGTTTTTTTACCTAATTTGCAAATCATGCAAATAAAAATTAAGTCAAACAAAATGTTTATTATGTATTTTTGAGAGAATAAAAATAAAATGATGGTAAAATTAGCTAGGTTAATTTCGACGATTTCGACCGAAGGTGATAAATTCAAATTTCCCGCTTAGCCAAAATACAAGATTTGAAAATTTGACAGATGAGGCAACCTTGCTTTTGTTTGGCCGCTTTGTACAATTGTTTTCTACGTGGTTTTCTAGCTTTTTAGTTTCTGTTTTCAAGAAAAGAGTTTTTAGTAGACATAATTAAGTGTATTCATTACCTAATTAGTGTAAAGTGCAAAACGTAAAAAAATAAAAAACCGTTTCGGTATTTGAATCCCTAGATTCCAAAAATGCTTTTAGAATTTATAAAAGTTAATTCCTTAGTTTATGACATAAGAGAAAACAAGAATTATGGAAAAATATAGAAAATTTTGAAAATTTTACTTTTACACATAGAACTACTTTTTGTCCACCCTGTATAAAAGTTTTTCAAAACAATTAAAAGGTATTGTCCTTAGCTTTAAACGTCAAACAGTAGAAGTTTATAGGACTAAAAGTCGGCCTTATACAGAGTGATGACGCTAAAATATCACTTTTTTAGTAAATACTTTATATTTTTAGATTTACGAGGATATCAAAAATCTGCAAAAATCGTTTGTCACAAATGATTATCTGATTATTAAAAAATTTTGAAGATTCATAAATCTTTTTATTTAAAAAGTTGCAAAACAACAAAATTTCCCAAAAATACCACGTCATATTTACCACTCTGTATAGAATAGATTAATTTAATAAAAAAAACTGCAATATAGGTAATCATAAAGACTAATAATTGCGTCCAAATTCGCCGAAAACCGCACTAAAATATCTTTTATAGTCTTAAAGAAAATTAGGTTTAAAATTTTACCTAATATTTAAATTATTCCGTTGGAATGTCCAGCAGTGTATTATAAAAACAAAGCTAAGCGCTTTGACAATGATAGCCCCCATGACTTTTGACAATTTCAAATGTCATATTTTGGAGTGGTGTTTAATTACTACAATATACAGAAACCCGCCAATAAATAAGAATACCGTTTTTACCGCCAAGTACACAAAAAATGATAAAGTAGACAAACCTTTTCGAAAGCACATAGCTTCTGACAGAGCCTGATTACATATTTTTTAGATAAATAAATAAAAATATTGCGAAAACACGTATCACGTACTTAAAAAAACATCCTCTTATTTCGTCTCTGGCGTACCATAGAATCTGTAACGCGTGGCGTAGTTGTCGGGTTAAATATTTTTTGCTGCAATAAATCATTGTTCACAAAAGGGTTTATTTACTTTATCATTTTTTGTGTACTTGGCGGCATCGCTTTCAGAATGAAATAAATATGGGTCTAACTATAGGTATTTCTTAAAAATGTCGCAAAAGATAGTAGAAAAAATAACATACATTTCCCCTGGCGTAGATAAAGTTTCTCTGCTTCGCGTTTTTATTTAAAAAGTGCTGAAGCAATGATTTTTAAAATTATAGAAATACCTTCAAAATGAAGTGTAACTCGACCACAATTATTTCCATTGAGAAAAATATTGCAATTATAAAAAATGAACCCAACTATCGCACTGACATTTATAGTTGTCATTGATATGCTAAAAAATAAGACCTTGCTCATCAATTATTTGATACAATTTGTACGAAGACTGCAATGTAAAATTAAAAACTATTTGTCAAACTTCTTTGAAGCAAATATCAGGGCAAAAACCGAACACCACCACCAATCACGATAAAATAGCCCTAGTTGCCCACTGTCAATTTTTAGTTTATTGGGTTGGTAGTTTTGACGTTTTGCATTAAATATTTGATGAAATATAAGACGTGTTCTAATCCTGAAAACAAATTTGACAAAGCGACCTTAAATTTTTTTGATATCCAATTTACTGTTTTACCTTATCAAATTTATTTAAGGTGAACTTGGTCCAACTTCTTTGACAAGAAGTTTGATAAGTGGAAACAAAAGCTTTCCAATAATGGTTCAGATTTTTGGGAGGCACGGAGTTTGGGTCATAACTGTATAGTTTTTTTATCTTTGGACAAACCACGAAGGCTAAAAGCCTAAATACTAACGTATCGTGGGTGTCTTAAGCGAGGTAAGAGGGAGTTTGTTGACACGGGACTTAAATACTTGAAGATTTGGGGGAAGGAAAGACGGTTCCAGGGCAGCAGGTTCCACAATCTAGAAACTCTAGGGATAAAACAACGAACAAAGTGGGAAGCTCGGGGCTTGTCCAGTTGGACCGTATAGGAATGCATACGCGCGGAATTACGAGTTTCTCTGTTGGGAACCGTGAGTGGAGGAACTATACTAGACAATTCTTCAAAGCAAAAGCCATGGAAGTACCTATAAAAAAGCTATAAATCCCCCACAGCCCGACGATGGGCAAGAGAGGGAAGCCTTTCTGTAAGTGAAGGATCATTAATGAGACGATTAGCTCTTCTTTGAATAGAATCAAGAATGCTTAGGGTTGTGGGGGACGCCATGCCCCTGATATGAGAAAAATATTCCAAGGGAGGTCGGATTTGGGACACATATAAAGTGTATAAATTAGAAGCGGAAAAATACTTTTGTCTCGAAAGAGAAATCCAAGCTTTTTGAAGCTGCCGTGGCTATAGATACAATGTGTTTATGCCAGTTAAGGTTAGTTTCAAATGTGACGCCCACAAGGTTGAAGGTGTCTTTGCTCTGTAAAACTTGGCCGCTACTAAGTAGAGGATGAGTATTTGATGACTCTTTTCGCGACAAGGAACATGATTGTGTTTGGATGCATTAAAATGGACGAGATTTTTGGCGCCCCAATCCAATATTAAATTAAGATACTGCGAAAGAGATATCTGCATTTGTTTTCCAAGTCAGGTTTACTGATGGGTTTAGGAACCTTAGTGTTTGTTATTGTGGATATTTTGTTTTATTCTTTTAAGTAGGTGCATTTTATGACACATATTAATAAAAAAGGTCTTATTTTTACCTTAAAAATGTAGCCTTAAAAGTACGAGGGCTGAATTTCAAATCACCCAGTAGATTTACAATTTTTTGCGATAATTGCAGAAGAATTATTATAACAATAATTTTGTAACAAGAAAATTAAGAAATTAAAATTGTAATAAGTTATTTTATGGTTAAAACCCAATTAAATTTTTATTTGAGGTGTTAATCGAACAATCTATTATACAATTTCATAACTGTGAATTATTAACACCTTCTCACCTAAGTTTTAATTTAAATTTAATAAAACACAATGACTTATTTAATTTGTAATTAAATTTATTAGCACTTTTGTATTATTTTTTACACATGTTGTAATAATAAATTTAGACCAATAAAGTAAAATATGTCAGTGGCGTCTAGTCTTTAAACTGTTCGGTGCAGTGTCGTACACAATTTTAAACACAGTCAATTCTGTGATAAAATGGGTATCTGGATGTCATATGGCAAAAATATTAACAAAAGTTACCCGATTTTTGGTTTGTGTCTTGGTTGAAAATAAGCACTTTAAGAAGAAGGCATTATATTTAAAAAAAATTATCTTTGCCTAAAAACCTGAATAAAATAAAAAATGGTTGACAGTCAGCGTTTCTAGTACTTAACTTCATATAAATTCACAAAACTTAGGTTCGGGTTTCCCTTTATTTATTTACTTCAACACCCTGTATCTCGCAAACGATTAACTTTATAACTAAGGTAAATTGCGTTAAATCGGTTCATTTTAGCGCAGAGAATTTATAGTAGCACTTTGTACACACCTTTCAGAAAAACCTGGGTGGCCTAAATAAAGATTGAAGGAATACAAATGATTTTTTTTGTGTAAAGGAAAACCTTTAATCTGGAATATCTTAAAAACAGTTACTAGGAGCGATATTAACTAAGTACACCGTTTTTGTTTAGAAAATATGAGAGAATAGAAGTTCTTCACTAAAGCTATAATATACAAAGACACAAAAAGTTATGGTATTTTAAACATAAGTAAAGGATTGTAGTTGGCTCCTTCTACATTTTACAACAAAAACATGAATAGATTTTGATTTATGAGCCTAAAGAACCTTCTTTCTAATGCCCAATTTTCCAAAATGTCTTAACTTAAATTAAATGAAATCTGTGACTGTGAACAGGATACCATCAGCTTATAGGAATCTTCGCTCACAGCGCTTAGATCCAGAAGAAAAATGCCGTCAATTTAGCGTGAATGTTTCCTTGATACCCGAAGGTAAAAACGTTCGTACGGCACCTCTAACCGCCACTCCGAGAAGAACGTTGTAGTCCTCTACGCACGTCCGCACTGTCCGGAGGTCAAACAAAGAGTCTAGGCAATTAATCGTCAAAATTTTAACGCGTTTCAGGGCCTATACTCAAATGTTTTCCATTGTTGCCCTGAATAACACCTAGGAATTTGATTTTAGAGTTCTGAAACACCCTGTATATTTTTCGTTATTCTTAATTAATAAATATTCACGCTCGAGAATGTCAAAATGACGGTTTTTTTACAACTTTGTAGCCATCCGCTTTTTTACGTCACTCTCAAATTGTCAGATTAGTGGAATATACACTCATCAATTTTAGGCGTTCAACCAATTATTACCGCGGTAATAATTGCTGACAACTTTGACGTATAATACATTGTTTAAACGTCAACATAACCGATTGGTAAATACCATTTTAGAATTGGTTCTTCGCCTAAAATTCGCTCTAGTAAATCCCGAAATTCCCCTCTTGTGCTCCCCTACTATAAGTATTCAAAATCCACTCATTCTGCACATCTTTCCCGCTCTCCCACACATCCAGAAAGTGCTGCCCCCTCTCACAAGACGCGAACTTCATTAAGACGTCGGTTTCTTAAAGGCGTCGCGATGCGTCGATTTTTTCCTGCCTAACTAACGACCATTTAGTCGTGCATGCATGGACATCTAGTGGGAAATAGGGGAATTTTTAAAGACGTCGGAAGCGTCACGGCGTCGATTTATTCGCAAAAGAATAGGAAGTTTTGGTTAAGAATAGTTTTGCGCCGTCAGAGCTATGAATTAATAGTTACGTATTCTAAGGGCTGATTTACACGTACGAAATTTATTCCAAAGAAAAGTATTGTAATATTAGAGAATTATTGCAAGTTGCCTTATTAAGCTCGGGTATTATTAATACCGGCCTTATTTAAATAGTGCTTGTACCCATAATTTAGAGTTATTGCAAATCATGTTGACAGAACCATTCCTAAAAAAGGGGAAAACAATTTTAGTTGTATTTCTTTATTTTTTTGTGTTGCAGGGTTTTGTTTTACACAATTAAAGAAATACATTTGAAAAAGCAAGGTTTTAAGTATTTTTACTTCTAAAAACTTTTCGATTTTGTGCTCGGCAGCCGTTCGGTTTACACGAACAGTTCCGAAGTTAAAATAAGACCAAAATAAGGCACGACCCAAAACCGAAAAAGTAAAGCCGGGCACTATACTTATTAAGGGAGTCCTTATCCTACCATGCAACTGCGCAAGCTCAGATGTCAAAATAAAGCCGGTATTATTAATGCCTGGCCTTATTTTACTGTGCAATATTTCTTTACTAAGGAAGAAAAATGGTTTTGAATTAAACTTTTGCAATAAAAAAGTTTTATATTTAACAAAGGAAATTACGAATAATATAGCAGAATCTTGGTAACACAATTTTCGGGGTTGATATTCGATTTAGCAACTTTTAACACCACATCATACAGGGCGATTAAAAATTATTTACATTTTTAAAAACTTTTAATTAACCTGTAGGATGTATTGTTAAAGTAAGTAACAACGGTGACGCAGGGCCGTATTAACTGTTGAGGCTAGAATTCCTGGAGCGCCTATTTTACACCAAAAACTTGTGAAGAGCAAAAAAACAAAAGGTCATTCTCTCCTTTTCACGCCTATTTGCCTATATCATTTCAAAGCACCTTATTCACAAAGAAACTTTTTTAAAACCTCCCCTGTTCCGGGCCTATTACTCCTCTGTCTGGTGCCTATTATTTTCATGGCGCCCCTAAGCTGTAGCCTAGTCAGCCTAATGGATAATACGGCCCTGCGGTGACGCCAAAGTGTTACTTTTCCTTAACATTTTCTCTTTTCAATAGAAGACTTCAGTGGATGAAAGTGTTATATGACATTTTGTTAATTTCTGATATAGTACTGCAATAGCTTGTTATTAGCCCATTTTAAGTTAAAAGAAGTCAATATTTTTAAGTAGTAAATAAAAATATATATATATATTATCTGCTTGTAATAAAAAATTCGTGAAAAAATAAACAAAAAAATTCAATCATATGAAAATCTAAATTACTCAAAACAAGTAAAAGTGTCTTAGGAGACGACCATAGACTACATGAGGTGTTTTTAATTTTTGACCCTCCTTCCCCTTGGTGAGATTTACTTCATCACGTGAGATTTGTAAAAGGTACCACTTTTTAAACCGAAATATTGATTTTGACGTTGAAATATAAAAAAGAAGAAAAAAACCTTGACCCAAATAATGACACATTTTTTGTGGGGTACCTGTCCAAATCTCTTTACATTTTTTCAATTTCTAGCGGAAGAAAAATGACGTCATGTTTTCAGATAAGCCCCTCTCCCCATGGTGAAATTTGGTGAGGTTCACCTCGACCCCATCCACCCCTAAATGCCTCAAGTAAATTATGGACGACCCCTAACACCTTCATAACAGGTCATTGCAGACTGAATAAACACCTAGAAACAATGGGCCTGGCAGAAGAAAATCTATGCAGGTCCAGGAAGAAGAAACCGCTAAACACATATGGTGCTACTGTGAAGCCCCCTCGTAAAAAAAAAAAACCTTAAGCAGCAACATTTACCAAGGAGCCAGTTTCAAGCTTGTGGAGTCTGATTAAAAAGACCGGTTTGGATAGTGTGCTTTAACATAGGGATGGAGGATTCATAATAAACCTGAGCAGGTTGCAGTGTTAGAGGATTACAATTCACCTTCAAGCTAATCTAATCTAATAATCTAAAGCTTAGTTCATAAGCTTGCGAAATGCGATTTGCGAATCGCGAAACTTGTTCTGATTGGTCAGTTTGTAACGACTTTCGAATGTTTCGTTACAAATTGACCAATCAGAACACGATTCGCATTTCGCAAATCGCGTTTCGCAAGCTTATGAACTAGGCTTAACACCTTCATCCACTTACATCTTCAATTGTCTTAATAACTTAATTATTAAAAGAGAAATGGCAATTTAAATTAAAGCATTTATGTATTGAAGCCTATAAAAAAATCGGGCATACGCACGTGGGGAGTGTATATTTATATATTAGTATATCTCTGTATTCAGTGACTTCATATCTGCGTTAAATTCAGGGGTGGCCCGGGGAGAACTCCCTCCCTAGAGTTGGGTAGTATTCGAATACTCGGTTTTTAAATCCTATTCCTAACCAGAATTTTTAAATACCGTCATTTAGGGTATTCGAATAGCGGAATGTCAAAACGAGGATTCTAAGTAATTAAAAGGAATGAGAAAAAGGGTAGCAACCATAGATAACCTACATTTAGATCAGCAGTGGCAAGAAGCATTTTTCGGTTTTTACGACCTCGCGCAGTAAACAAATGGACGGGTGGACGAACATGCGCACTAAAAGCAGTTGCAAAATACAACCACCGGCACCCCGTACCCTCCGTCCGCGGTCTGACCGTGACGCTCATTAGCTACCGTACTCCAAACAGAAAACCAGGGCGCCGTCCACAAATTCTTTCCGATAATGCGGATAGTCTGTTTGGCGCCAGGTGGGTTCACCCTCAATTTGCTTGCGCACAAACTCGTTTTTCGCCCATGAAATGTAACTTTTGTTTCGCGCAGGTAATAACATTGGCAATCCATCGAGATCAGTGGTAGCAACAAAGAAATATCGTAATTTTTTAGGTGAGGACTTTTTTGCTCTTCTACAAATATAGGTAACTTCTGAATGTAGAGATGCTATTCAAGGTAATGGTGATTTGGTGAAATAAAAGACAATTGTGTGGTGATTTTTCTTTAGGTATGAATACCGTTCATAAATACCCAATCCTGATATTCGAATAAGGCCGTATTCAAATACATCATACAACAATACTGTTTTGTTTCTTGGTATTCAAAACCTCAGTATTCGAATACTTTTAGAATACGGTATTCAGGATTTGTATTCGAATACAAGATTTCTGTATTTGACCCAACACAGTGTCGCGTGCGCATGCATAACATATATATGCTTTATTTCATACTGCCCAGTAAATCCACTTACCCTGTATTAATTTGGAGCCGGTAACTTGCATATTACAATAACTGGTACCGTAATGTGTTGCCAAGCAACGATGTCATGTATCGTTATAAATTTCCACGTGATCATTGTTGTTATGCCTTGATTAATGTCATTTTTGGATGGCAAAATGAAATCAAATCTTTAAATACTCATATATTAAGCAATTTTCATCTGATTCTAGGATATATAGGAATTTCTACGTGTACTTAAAATATGTATTTTTTACCAACTTTAGTAAATAAAAATGATTAGATTACTACAAAACAGGCTTCTTATTCCATTTTTTAAAGTATTTTGTTTAACTAAAGTTAGTAAATTCTATTTTATTTAAACCTATATCTAGCGTTACCTATTTAATACCATTAAGGAATTTCTACTTGTAAAATATATTTTTCTACCTTAGTAAATGAAAATTATCATATTACTATAAAACAGACTTATTGTTACATTTTCAAAAATATTCTGTTTTACTAAATTTGGTAATTTCTATTTAATTTGGACCTATCTAGCGTTACCTATTTAATACCGTTTAGGAGCTACAACTAATATAATATTTTTTATAAATTTGCCAAGCGAAGAATAATCATAGTTACCTATGATATGGGGAACAAGGCTGTTACCTACCTAATTTAAGTGAAATAATTTGAAACTAACAACATGTACTCTTAAAATTTTATGAATAATATTTATTCATTAATTTTCATAAAGAGAGTATGAAATAAAACATCATACGATACATGTCCGTTAGGTGTTATTACAGTACTCGTTTATATTCCAGACTCGGCTCCTGCGTCGCCTCGTCCGTAAACATCTCGTACTGTAATAAGTCACTTACCGGACTTATAACGTAATAGCTATTTATGTATCAAGGGCGTTACTAGGACTATAATGCCCTGAAGGTCGAAATAGCCCTAGGGCCTCTGGCCCGAGGGCTAGATTTTGACCTGATGGGCATTATAGTCCAGTAAAGCCCGTGGTGCATACAATGCTTTATGTTTTACTCAAAAAAGCGTTTTTCAATGACTAATTACATTATTTGTTCGCAATATAAAAAATAAGTTGCACCCGTACCTGTATACGTAAGTAAATAATGACTAGTGTTAGGTTTGACTTTGATGTTTGTATCAGTTAGTCAGTTGGCATTTTTTATTTAACGATTTGCTCAAAATGGAACAAATTCCACAAAATATAAGAGAAAAGGCCATAAAAGCGACCGAAAATCTTTTGCCAGTTAAATCAAGGCAACAGTATGATCGGGAGTATGGCATATTTGGTATTTTGAAAGATGCGAACGCAATTCTTCAAATAACCAAAACCGTTTTAATGGCATATTTTCAGGAACTGGTAAGTTATTGATTTTATTTTAATACATATTTTTGTATAAACTTGATCTTTATTGTGAGAGAAATAAAATTGGATAAGCAATAATATTTCCATATTAGCGCATTAGGGCATTATAAGCGGGCATTATCATAATGCCCGCTTATAATGCCCTAGGTGTGATAGCAGGTATTATTGCTACCATAACATATTCCGTTTCTAAGGTATTACAGATCAATAATAGATGAACAGGGTCAGCTCGTATACCCCGGGACTAGAACCGAAGCGGTCCCATTCTTTCCAGGCGTGTACCTAACAAAAAGACCATCCAATAAAATACTATTTTAAGTGATATTACGTTGACTGTCGACAACCTGTTAAGCGCTTTTGTGCTATGTCTGCCTATAAAAAATAAAAAAGCTACTTTCAAATAACAAACATAACACTTTTTTTAATATTAATCACTGCTAATCAAACCAGCAATAACACCGTGTAAAACACAAAATTAATAGGCTGTAACGGAGATAGTATTATGATGATAACTGAAAATTCATGTAAATAAAAATCCTTTTATTTGTATAATTTTGTTTAATCCAATGTTGATAAACAATCTACAATGTTGCGAGCTTTAATTATGTAAGCGCTAGGCATACTTTAAAACAAAATAATACAGAATCGAGCTAATTTACTCGACCGCATTTTAAATTAACCTTATATATGGCAATTTAAGCTGTGGTAAAACGAAAAAGAAGCACATATGGACGCTACAAAAAATTAAAAAGGAAAACGTGTATTACCAATAGGTCGACTGCGTATTAACAAAACGTCGACTGTGTATTACCAAACCGTCGACTGCCACCAATCATTCTTTCTCCGTGGGTCGCGGTGGTTAGCGAAGGGTATTTATGACAATTCGCTTACACCGCTCGGTAAAAACCAGAATTATAAAACAAGTGGATTAGGCAATGAAGAACTTATATTTGCATAAACCTTTTTTTTCTAAATATACTGTGTTGTCTTTCGTAATGGTCTTATTGAATATTGCATACTTTTTATAACGGTGAGTTTAAATTTATTTTAAAAGCAAGCAAAATGTTATAATTTTTAATTTGCAGATCCTTAGGTCTTTTTTTTGAATCTCAAATACACAGTGTCGCATGCGACATCAATGTAATCTCGCTTAACTTACGTGATTTTAAAGCGACTTTACAAATTATCATATCATAGTGACATTACGTTGATGTGAGATTGGATATAGTGTAACAGTGTAATGTTAAGCGCTTTTTGTGTTATGTCTGCCTATAAAAAAGCTACTTTCAAATAACAAACGAAACCCTTTTTTAATATTAATTAAGTTTTTATGCTAATCAAACCAGCAATAACACCGTGTAAAACACAAAATTAATAGGCTGTAACGTAGATAGTATTATGATGATAACTGAAACTTCATGTAAATGAAAAATCCTTTTATTTGTATAATTTCGTTCAATCTAATGTTGATAAACAATCTGAAGTGTTGCGAGCTTCAATTATGTGAGCGCGATCCTTTATTTAAAAAGCTAATTAAATAACTACTAGGTACTTGTAGATGTCGAGTGGTACTTTGGGTAATTGCCTTGTTCGGTATACAGGGGCGTATTAGGGAGATTTAGAAGGTTGTTCACTAAGTTTAGTCGGTAGACAAGAAAAATACTTTCACTAGTTCACTATTTGAAGTACATTTTTTAAATAACACAATCCATTACTCCAAGAGCCCGTGAGCGGCAGACCTTCGTTTTTTGTAAAAGCTGAAAATTTGTGAGTGCATGCTTTCAACATAGGTTTTTTTTTCTTATCTTTGGACAAACCACGAAGGCTAAAAGACTAAATACTAACGTACCGTGGGTGTCTTAAGCGATGTAAGAGGGAGTTTGTTGACACGGGACTTAAATACTTGAAGATTTGGGGTGAAAGGAAAGACTTCCGCGGGCAGCAAGTTCCACAATCTAAAAACTCTAGGGATAAAAGAACAAACAAAGTGGGAAGTTCGGGGCCTGTCCAGTTGGACCGTATAGGGATGCATACGCGCGGAACCACGAGTTTCTCTGTTGGGAACCGTGAGTGAAGGAACTATACTGGACAATTCTTCAGAGCAGAAGCCATGGAAGTACCTGAAAAAAGCGATAAATACCCCACAGCCCGACGATGGGCAAGAGAGGGAAGCCTTTCCGTAAGTGAAGGATCATTAGTGAGACGAATAGCTCTTCTTTAAATAGAATTAAGAATGCTTAGGGTTGTGGGGGACGCCATGCCCCAGATATGAGAACAATATTCCAAGGGAGGTCGGATTTGGGACACATATAAAGTGTATAAATTAGAACCAGATAGGTAGAAGCAATGGTAGACTACGAAGTTTGACTCATAGCGTTGGCAGGTACCAGGTACCAAAAGTTAATGAATTAATACTGAACTTTCATCACTTTGTAAAAGCTGAATTTTATATACCGTTTGAGCTAATTAACTTAACATATAGGCAATGTAAGGAGAAGAAACAGCCTAACGTGAATACCCACATGTAAACATTTCTGATTGGATTAGTCACATACATCCTTTGTTGTTACTTTACTGGGCGATATCCCAATACCTATTTGCTTAGCCAGTATGTTACTTGGGTATCTACTAGAAGATATTTTCTCAGTCGCCAGACAGTATTGACAGTTCTAACCCCTTGGCGAACAAACACTCAAAGTCCAATATTTCTATTATTTAACAAGATATAACAAAAGTTCTAAATAGAGAGTTGTAAAATTTCCCCATAAAAAAGATTGCTGTGAGGTTAGTTTTTTTTTTTAATATGGGACTTCCTCGGACCATAAGGTACCCCAAAATATTTGCTGCCAAAGGGTCGAAACTGAGGAAATATCCTCTAGGTACCCAAGCAACATATCTAAAGTTCAGCTTTTACAAAATCACGAAAGTTAAGTTTTAATTGACTTATTTTCGGTACCTGGTACCTGCCAAAGCCACTCTACCTATATGTTGGGATCATGCACTGGCAAACGTTTTACATTTATAAAATAAAGGGTCTGCCGCTCACGGGCTCGTAGTCTACATCCCTAAAGTAAGAAGCAAAACAACTGTCTAAAAGTTTTTCGGAATATTATATCTTAGTTTTAGTCATAAAATTCACAGTTTTTCGCAATGGTTTTTAGATGTTTGTTGAATTGCAGGTTGGCGTAATGTCAATGATTGTTTTTTTTTTAAATAAAATCTTGTTAAGAATTTTTACATTAATTTGGTTCAAGAATTGTGCATATACCAGGTAGCAACGAAATCATTTCCAACTCTATTATTTTCTTGTATAAAAACATTTCGATTTCAAATCTTGAAACACCCTGTATGTTTTTAAAAATCTATATTCCACAAGGCATTACTAATGTAGAATCTGTAATATACAGTGTAGTCCTTTAGGTAAGCAATGGAAGCATTTTTATATTCAAGTTGTCAGAAAATTTAATTTTTCATAAAAATTTCAAAATATATTAACAGTAGTTAGTTTAAAAAAAAATTAAAGGATATACAATGTAGGCCAAAAAAACTGCTAGGAGTACCCTTCTTATAAATTATGCAACAACATGTTAATTAGAAAAGTTATACCTAAATACCAAGTCACAGCCTCCTATTTATTTTTTTAAAATTTTAATTGACTTTGTTTAATACATTTTTTTATTATTTTGATCGACTTGACTTGGTGTTTAGGTAGGTAGTTTATTTAAAATATTTTGTTACATATTTTAAAATAGATAACTTTTGTAAAGTTCTGTTAATATTTTTTATTCTCAACACATACACCCAGTGGCGGCGCGTGCCTTGCAAAAGTGGTGGGGCCCAAAAGAATTAGAAATATGGAAGCGAACCAAACCCACCAAAGTACATAAATAAATTTACTGACAGATTTAGTATGTAATAAAAACTCAAAAATAAGCAAATCAACTGTTATTTTATTTTATTCAAAAAATTAACAAACAAAAACAAAACATAGGGATATATACACATACAGAGTGTCCCAGTATAGGCGTTACAAGAGGACAAATGAACCGAAAATTTTAAAATTTTTAAACACTCTTGTGGGAACACTGGGTCGCATGGTCCAAAACTACTAAATACCAAATTTTACTCCGATTAGTTATATACAGGAAGTTTTATTTACAAACATGAAAACTGACTAGAAGTAAAGTACCTTTATTTTTAAAAATATGACAAAATTGTATAAGTAAATGTTGTAGGTAGTTAAATTGTATGTCAAAATTTAAAATAAATGGACTAAAGTAAAAAAAAATTCAATTTTTACACTGATTTAACAGTTTTTTTAAATACTTGGCTTGAGGCATTGAATTTTACAAAAATATTTAAAATTATTAAATTTTATGTTAAATTTTGCTCCCTCCTGCCTATTTTTTAAGTTGTAACGCGTAATGTAAAAAATTAACAATTACATTTTTTTACTCTCATGCTTTAACTTTAAATTTTAACATAAAATTCAATTCTCTACAGCATTTTCTTATACAATTTTGTTCTAAAAAATAAAAGTAGTTAACTCCCAGGCATGTTTCATATTTTTAGTTATAACTCGCCCTGTATATTTTTGCCAATCGAAAATGTTATTATATATTTTCATCTGTTTAACACATATTTTTATTATTAGCTGGATACCAAAATGAATTATTCTTATTTCTAATAATATTTTGCGCTGGTAATACAATATTAGTTAATGTCCAACAAAGTGAGGGGCGGCCTGGACCCCCCTTGTCTCCCCCTCCCGACGCGCCGTCGCTGCATACACCTAAGTTGATATAATTCCTAAGTCCGTCCCTATACGACCCAAAGAATTAACATAAGTTCGCAAGGCAACTAAATACCGTAACAAATTGAACAAATTAGAAAAACAAAACTACACTAATTAATGTCAAATTTCCATAAATAAACAATTTTGTCGGAAGGTATCTGTAATAAAATGATGAAAAGAGCATTAAAGGATGGAACGGTCGAACGCCTTTGATCAAGATTAATCAGGTTTGGGGTGTTAATTTAAATAAGACAAAACTGAACTAGTCACACCTTGCATGGTGGTATTTTCATGCTTTTTTATATACGTTTTTAGAATATATAGGGTGTCCCAACTATATTTATACGAAAAACTATGCTAATCAATGTCAAGTTCCCATAAATAAACAATTTCTTCAGCAGATGGCTGTAATAAAATGATGAAAAAAGCATTAAAGGATGGAACTGTGGAACGCCTTTGATCAAGATTAATCAGGTTTGGGGTGTTAATTTAAATAAGACAAAACTGAACTAGTCACACCTTGCATGGTGGTATTTTCATGCTTTTTTATATACGTTTTTAGAATATATAGGGTGTCCCAACTATATTTATACGAAAAACTATGCTAATCAATGTCAAGTTCCCATAAATAAACAATTTCTTCAGCAGATGGCTGTAATAAAATGATGAAAAAAGCATTAAAGGATGGAACTGTGGAACGCCTTTGATCAAGATTAATCAGGTTTGGGGTGTTAATTTAAATAAGACAAAACTGAACTAGTCACACCTTGCATGGTGGTATTTTCATGCTTTTTTATATACGTTTTTAGAATATATAGGGTGTCCCAACTATATTTATACGAAAAACTATGCTAATCAATGTCAAGTTCCCATAAATAAACAATTTCTTCAGCAGATGGCTGTAATAAAATGATGAAAAAAGCATTAAAGGATGGAACTGTGGAACGCCTTTGATCAAGATTAATCAGGTTTGGGGTGTTAATTTAAATAAGACAAAACTGAACTAGTCACACCTTGCATGGTGGTATTTTCATGCTTTTTTATATACGTTTTTAGAATATATAGGGTGTCCCAACTATATTTATACGAAAACTATGCTAATCAATGTCAAGTTCCCATAAATAAACAATTTCGTCAGCAGATGGCTGTAATAAAATGATGAAAAAAAGCATTAAAGGATGGAACTGTGGAACGCCTTTGATCAAGATTAATCAGGTTTGGGGTGTTAATTTAAATAAGATAAAACTGGGCTAGTCACACCTTGCTTGGTGGTATTTTATATATTTTTAGTATATACAGAGTGTCCCAACTCTATTTATACATAAGACTACACTAATTAATGTCAAATTTTTACACAAAAAAAAAAAACAGTTTTGTAGGCCGATTTCTGTGATAAAATGATGAAAAGAGCATTAAAGGATGGAACGGTAGAACGCCTTTGATCAAGATTAATCAGGTTTGGGGTGTTAATTTAAATAAGATAAAACTGTGCTAGTCACACCTTGCATGGTGGTATTTTATATATTTTTAGTATATACAGATTGTCCCAACTCTATTTATACATAAGACTACACTAATTATTATCAAATTTTCACAAAAAAACAGTTTCGTAGTATTATTATACATATAAACTTCTCTCTTGAATCACTCTATCTATTAAAAAAAACCGCATCAAAATCCGTTGAGAATACTAACGTCAATATCGAATTTTAAATATAAATCATGTTTTTAAACACTCACTTTTTTTCATTATTATACATATAAACATTCCTCTTAAATCACCCTATCTATTAAAAAAACGCATCAAAATCCGTTGAGGATAATAACGTCAATATCGAATTTTTATTGTTAACTATTTTTTTAAACACTCTTTACATGTTTTTTGATATTATTATACATATGAACTTTCCTCTTAAATCACTTTATCTATAAAAAAAAAAGGATTAAAATCCGTTGAGAATAGTAACGTCAATATTGAATCTTAAATAATTAATAACACTCTGTATATGTTTTTTTTATATGTTTATACATATAAACTTGACTCACTCTGTCTATTAAAAAAACGCATTAAAATCCGTTGATTCCGAAGATTAGCGGCTACAAACAAACAAACCCACAAAGTCACAAACAAAGTTACAAACTTTACCTCTTTATATATTAGTATAGATATACTTAACGTTTACCTCGATACGAATTTCCACAGACAGATATGAACTTACTTAAATTAAATTTTATTATTTATTACATTTAGACATTCAGCAAGTTTCAAATGTACTCGTTTCTTGTCTAATCGCTACCTGCTAATGTTTAACACAATGAAACTTCATTAAAAGCATCGACTGGACGGACACGACGTGTATTACAAACCTTTTTCAATTAAGATCAGGGGCGTAGCTACCGCCGTATCAGCCGTATTAATGATACGTTGCCCCCAGGCTACAGGAGCCCTGATCTTGATGGATTGCCAATGTTATTACCTGCGCGAAACAAAAGTTATATTCCATGGGCGAAAAAACCGGTTTGTGCGCAAGCAAGTTGAGGGTAAACGCACCTGGCGCACTATCCGCATTACCGGAAAGAATTTGTCGACGGCGTCCTGGTTTTCTGTTCAAAGTACGGTAGCTAAAGAGCGTCACGGTCAGACCGCGGACGGAGGAAAAGGGGTGCCGGTGTTTGTTTTTTGCCACGGCTTTTAAGTGCGCATGTTCGTCCACCCATCCATTTGTTTATAGCACGAGGTCGTAAAAATTCTTCGTCTTGCCACTACGGATCTAAATGTAGGTTAACCATTGTACAGGAGCCCCCAAAAAGTTAGGTGCTGGAAACCTGTGATACGGAGCCCCTTCAAGGCACGCTACACCACTGATCAAGATATCTTTGAAACTTTAATAACTCCTGGTATACTTTACCGTTCTTATGACACCCTACGTACTTATATTGAGCTACGTTCTTTTGTTTTTGCTAATGACAAATCGATTTTTGCCCTAATTAAGAGAATTCAATTAGTAATTTTATAAGGTTTCGCTAATAAGAAAAGTGTTTAGTTTTATTTTACTTTTAATTGATTAATTGGCTATTTCTAATATAATCTGTTGTTGTCTACAGGGCGTTATGAGAATAGGTAAAAACAGTAAAGTATATGAATTCAATTAAATTTCTTTCACGACTTTCACAAACAGAAATGGTACACCAAAACAATGGAAAAAAAGAAGGTATTGTTTTTGTGACGTTGAAAAAAGGTCCTTACTTCCATAAGACCACTTTTTGCATTTTATGTTTTGCCACTCTTTCTTTATTCGCTATGCTTTTTTATTACACTTATATTATCTTTCAGGGGGTGTCGGCGATATATCAGGAGGGGCCCGGGACACTCCTGCCCCCTCCCTGTAGCGTCGCCACTCATGATCAAATAAGATAAGTGTCAACACTATATAGTGCTTCAGAAATACAGTTTAAAGTATTATTTATTAGAACAACCGAATATACAACAGTTTATTATCATTATTAAATTGCAACATCTTCATTTTTAAATAAAAACCTTTGGGATCACATCTTTCAAACAAATATCACTTTTAAAACAACGCAAAACAAAAAGCACAAGTTCTAGACGCCACTGAATTAATTATCTGCTGACTAAATATAGTCTTGCCAGTTTTTCTCATAACCCTTTTCAGTATATTCAATGTGTCCTCAGATGACCTTAACTATACCTGTACATTTGTTTATTTACCCTTTTTTCTTCCCAGGGAATGATGAGCGATAAGATAAAGAATGTATAAGACTTTATTTATTACTTTTTCATGCTTTTTAATTAAATATTTCAAACATCTATTAATTTTTTTTTCATTTTAAAAATATTATTTTTGCAATTTTGAACCATCCTGTATATCATAGGGATTTTTTTCATAGCTTTTAGCATTTTAGACAAAGAAATTTTTTTTTTTATAAAAATAACTTTTTTCGAAATAATTAAAATAAAAAAATGTACACCATATTGCTTTGACGTGTTATGACGTCACATCTCCCATTTTTCGGCCATGTTGGTCAGTGCCGGAGATATACAGTTACAGGTACAGTTAAGTCCATCCGTGGACATACTATGAATTCGCATCTATGATGATGACATAAACAGCTTATACAGGGTGTCTCTAACAGGTCTAAACCAAATGCTATCACAAAGTCCTTGGGCCAAAATATAACGATCTAACTCAATTTACCTTAGTCCAAAAGTTCACCGTTTGGCAGATACAGGGTGTTAAAATTTTAATTTTATTTTGGTTATTTTTAAATATTTTCTTTAACATGAAACATTTTTTGACCAAATTTGGTATTGGGAGGTTTTTAGGGTTGGGAATCGAAAGCTATCTATATTTTTCCCAAATGTAGAGGAAGCCACCTGCAGTCTTTTGCTTTTATAAAATACCTAACCTAGAGTACAATAGTATATATGGTCACCTTCCTATATAAATAATCAACAAAGAATTGAAAATATACAAAATAAATTTGCTAAGTTTTTGGATTATATATTTATTAGATAGATTCCCATACAAGGACTTGCCTTATTTAACTAGAATCCAGCTCTTAGGGCTGAAGTCATTAAAAAGACGCAGGGAAGATGCAATGGTGATATTCCTATACAAATTGTTGAATAATATGCTTAATTGTAGTGATTTAATTAATTTAATTACTTTCCTCTAGAACGACACGTAGTCAGCAATTGTTTTATGTAAATAGACACCGGACTAATTACGGGCAAAACGTGTTTGTTGATCGTCTCCTAAAGAATTATAATGATAATTATAGCAATATTGATTTTTTTTAAGTTTAACTAGTTTTAAGAACGGGATAGTTAATTTTCAGTAATTTGTAGCATCGTCTTTTTTATAAATTTGTATTATGATTGTGTATTTTTTTGTATTGTGTACCATTTGGAGTTTATATTTGAATAAATAAATAAATGAACTTTTGGTGCCTCGGTATAATAAAAATTTAATAAAAATATTTTCTTCTAAAACTTTTGTCTTAAAATGGTATACTTGGTAAATATCGATACGAGCAACCGTTTATGAGATATTTGGGATTAAACATTCTATACCACACACAATAAACCCCTCACGCTTTATCTGTGCCACCCGGATTTTTCTCAAAGCTTCATAAAAATGGCTACCACAAATTCCTTGGCCCAAAATACAATGATCCAATGCAATTTACTTTAGTCGAAAGGTTACTGGTTTGCAAGACACAGGGTGTCAAATTTTCCATTTATTTTTTTACTTGGACACCCTGTATCTCGCAAACAATCAACCTTTCGACCAAGGTAAATTGCATTAGATCGTTGTATTTTGGCCCAAGGTATTTGTGGTAGCAATTCTTATAGAGTTTTGAGAAATATCCGGGTGGCCCAGATAAAGCGTGAGGTATTTATTTTGTGTGGTATAAAATGTTTAATCTGAAATATCTCATAAACGGTTGCTCGTATCGATATTTACCAAGTATATCATTTTTAGACAAAAATTGTAGGAGACAGGAATTTTTTTATTTAAGTCATATTATACCGAAACACCAAAAAGTAATGGTATTTAAAAAAAAGCAAAGTAGTGTAGGTGGCTTCCTATACATTTTATGGGAAAAATATAAGCAGCCTTCGATTTCCAACCCTGAAAAACCTCCCAATAGCAAATTTGGTTTAAACATTTTTAATGTTAAAGAAAATATTTACAAATGACTAAAATAAAATTAAAACCTTAACACCCTGTATCTCCCAAACGCAGGGCCGTATTAACTGTTTGAGGCGCCCTAGGCTAGAATTCCCGGAGCGCCTATTTTCCACCAAAAAAAAGGTCATTCCCTTCTTTTCACGCCACCTTATTCACAGAGAAATTATTTACTAAAAATCAACTTTTTTAAAAAGCTACCCTGCCTGGCGCCTACTTTTTTATGGCGCCCTAGGCTGTAGCCTAATCAGCCTTATGGATAATACGGCCCTGCCCAAACGGTCAACTTTTGGACTAAGCTAAATTGCGTTAGATCGCTGAATTTTGACCCAAAGAATTCGTGGTAGCATTTTGTACATACCTTTTACAGACACCTTGTTTATTTCCCTACTGTAGATATAACTTAATTTTACTTAAAAAAAAAAGACAAAATCAAAACAAAGTGTCGAATTAAAGGCCCTTCAAAACCATTTAAACAAACCATAATGACTACTTTCCCTTCTCCGAAAATTTCCAGCTTTCAGCTAATCCTCCACTTCGCATGTTAAGTACTTAATTTTGTTCCCCAGTTTAAAACTAAACTCTTGCACAACGTTTCCATTAATTTGTGTAATAAGAATCCAGTTACGGGGAGTTTTTACCCTTAATTAGCAGCCCTTAGTCTGGGGGAGGATAGCTGGCCGAAATTGCCATTTGGACAGTTTCATTATGGAAATTTAATAGTTTAAATTATAGGTCCCCAAATATTTTTTTACACGTGGGCTACTAAGTTTATACAGGGTGAATCAAAAATCGATCACAAAACTTAGGGGTGATTCTTCTTGACAAATAAGGGTAGAGCTTCATATATCAAAATGTCATTTTGTTTTCGAGTTACAAGCCGTCAAAGTTCAATTTTTATTTTGGTTTTTTTCGCCATATTGCATTTATTTTTTAATTAATCCAGTTGATATTTTTGCACACAAATCGAGCTTTGCAGATTCCAAATCTTAAGACAAAGTGCTTTTTTAAATACCGCCAGAGGGCACTTTACTTAGAACTTAAAATTTATTTACATCATAACCTTTTATTTTGACAGATATCGCATAGCTAGGGGCGCCATTTTATAGACAATCAAAAACTTAAAAAAATGGTATTCTTTATTAAGGTCGATAAACCTTACTGTTTAGGAGCACCAATAGACATCAAAGTTTTCATCACTTTCTATCAAATTACCTACATACATACAGGGTGTCCAGTAACTTAACCGACAAACTTAACCAAACGAATCTACAACAAAAAAACAGAAAAAAATTATATAAACATATGTCCTAAACGTCTTAGTTTTTAAACTACGGGGTCTTAAAAATTAAAAAGAAAGGTTTTTATATATTTTACACACTAAGACGTTTAGGACATATGTTTATATGAAGTGTTTTTTTATTTTTTGTTGTAGAATCGTTTGGTTAAGTTTGTCGGTTGAGTTACTGGACACCCTGTATGTATGTAGGTAATTTGATTGAAATTGATGAAAACTTTGATGTCTATTGGTGCCTAAACGGTGAGGTTTATCGACTTTAATAAAAAGTACCTTATTTTTTAAGTTTTTGATTGTCTATAAAATGGCGCCCCAGCTTTGCGATATCTGTCAAAATAAAAAGTTATGATGTAAATAAATTTTAAGTTTTAGGTAAAGTGCCCCTGGCGGTATTTAAAAAAAGTACTTTTGTCTTAAAATTTTAGAATCTGCAAAGCTCGATTTGTGTGCCAAATATCAACTGGATTGGTTAAAAAATAAATGCAATATGGCGAAAAACCAAAATAAAAATTGAACTTTGACGGCTTGTAACTCGAAAACGAATGACATTTTGAAAAAAATATATATGAAGCTCTACCCTT
This sequence comes from Listronotus bonariensis, assembly GCA_014170235.1. NCBI lineage: Eukaryota > Metazoa > Arthropoda > Insecta > Coleoptera > Curculionidae > Listronotus > Listronotus bonariensis. The sequence continues at coordinate 43,731 of JACEGR010005813.1, forward strand.
ATTTTGTCAAGTAGAATCACCCCCTTAAGTTTTGTGATCGATTTTTGAATCACCCTGTATAACCCTATAATGTATTTTGTAAAAACCGGTCCGGATATGTAAGAATGAAAGTCGACTTTTTAAGGATAGCCACATCAAATAAAAGTTTAATTCGAGACAAGTAAATTGAAATTTACTTTTAAATAATTCCGGAAGAATTCCGCGAAAAACTATCAACCGAGCAATCGATTCGAAACCATTTTAATATTCGATTACCTCACGAAATGAGGTACGTTCCTCGTAATGGCGGCTAAAACGTTAATAAGACCATAATCAAAGCGAAGGCCTTTAATAATGTAAGGAAAATCCCAATGTAAACGTATTTGCATGGTGAGGGATGGAAAAAATCGATTTTAGGGATGAATAAGGGTGGTAATTAAGTGGATTGTTCTGATATTCAGCTTGAATGTGTCGTGTTTCATTTTATATAGTTTTTAAATTTCATAAATCTTAGGTATTCTTGGTTCCTTAATAAAAACAATCTTGATTCTACCAGAGACAAGAATGAGACGAGTAACTGGTCCTAACAATTTGTCCATTGTATTTATCTCTTTCTGGTTTAACGCAAGTTCCAATAAATATATCTTTGTCTTTCATCATGGCAGGCTATCGTAGATGGAGCAATCATCGCTTTGCCCTGGTTGCCAAGTTGTTTACAATTTCTGCATGTAAATTTTAATGTCCTTTTTTGGCTCACATCTAATTAAGAGAAAGAAAATATACCATGAATCAAATATTTTTAACTTGACAACGTTGTCGCAGGCAGTCACGCCGAAATGGTAATCGATATTTGTGTTTGATATTTTTCAATGGCCGATTTGTTTGGACAGTTTGTTTATATTTTCTGTGATTTATTGTGTGTTTCGTGGTTTTTTACCTTTAATTGGACTTTGAATATTGACTTTTATTAGTGATCACAGTGTATATATTAAATTTGTGCTTTTCAACAGATAATTTAAGGTAATATTGACATGGTTATTTGTAAGAAAAAATCTTTATAAAAACCAAATAAATGACATTTTTAATAAGGTGTGTGTAATTATTGAACTAAACCCCAATATTTTATATTAATAGGAAACAAAAACAAGTACCTAACATTGAGGGCAAAAATAGCACAGCTACATAATTTGAATTTGGCGGGCAAACGATAAAGTCGACTCACGCACCATCTGCGTTTGCCTTCCTTGAAGACAGACAAGGAAGGCCCAGCAGCTATCTCTCTCTCGGATAATTTATTTACATTTAGTTGCTCGTCTCATTGTTGTCTCTGATTCTACTACTAAAAATGTTTTTCAACACATAAATCCCCTTCCGTCTGCTCCAATGCGACGCGTATTTAATAGACGCACTCTGACTTGTTTACACACCAGGCGAAGATCCAGCGGTCCGGCCCGTCCGTCTCTAGTGGACGCCTACCTTTAGTATTTTCTTGCGTCCGTTAATAAAATAGTTTTCGCTTAAAATAAAAATCAATTTAAAAATAATCTCTACAGGGTGTCTCTAAAGCGTCTTGGGCTAAAATAAAACAAATTTAAGCAATTAACTTTAGTCGAAAAGTTTTTTTTTATCTTGGGACAAACCACGAAGGCTGAAAGCCTAAATACGTACCGTGGGTGTCTTAAGCGAGGTAAACGTTTGTTGACACGGGACTTAAATACTTGAAGATTTGGGGGAAAGGAAAGACTTCCGCAGGCAGCAGATTCCACATTCTGGAAATTCTAGGGATAAAAGAACAAAGTGGGAAGTTCGGGGCCTGTCCAGTTGGACCGTATGGGGATGCATACGCGCGGCACCACGAGTTTCTCTGGTGGGAACCGTGAGTGAAGGAACTATTCTGGAGAATTCTTCAGAGCAGAAGCCATGGAAGTACTTATAAAAAGCGATAAATCCCCACAGCCCGACGATGGGCAAGAAGGGAAAGCCTTTTTGTAAGTGAGAGATCATTAATAAGACGAATAGCTCTTCTTTGGATGGAATCAAGCAGGCTTAGGGTTATGGGGGACGCCATGCCCCAGATATGAGAACAATATTCCATTAAAGTTACTTTTAAATGTGACGCTTACAAGATTGAAGGTGTCTTTGCTCTGTAAAACTTGGCGGCTCATAAGTAGAGGATGAGTATTTTATGACGCTTTTTGCGATAAGGAACATGATTGGGTTTTGGATGCATTAAAATGGACGAGATTTTTGGCGCCCCAATCCAATATTAAATTAAGATACTGCGAAAGAGATATCTGCATCGCTCTGCGTTTGTTTTCCAAATCAGGTTTAGTGATGGGTGTAGAACCTGAAAACTGGAGTGAAGGGTACTATCGTTGGCGAAACTATGAATGGAATTAGTTGTGGACGAGAGAAGGTCGTTTATGTGAAGAAGAAACAACGTTGGTGCCAGAACTGAACCCTGAGGCATTCCAGCATTAACTTAAAAGACCATAGAAGGAAAGTTTATTAAGAAGTGCGGCATGCCAGACCTGGTCAAAAGCTTTGGATATATCAAGAGCAATGATCTGGGACTCACCTAGAAACTCAAGGGACTTATTTCAGCAGTGTGATACGAAGGAAAGAAGATCTGCTGTAGAACTTTTGTGGCGATATCCATAATGCCTATTTTATGTGATTTTTAAATTTCATAAATCTTAGGTATTCTTGGTTCCTTAATAAAAACAATCTTGATTCTACTAAGAATTTATTTCAACACATAAATCCCCTTCCGTCTGCTCCAATTCGACGCGCTTCTTTTCACACGACAGGGTCCTTATTCTTGAATCTGGGGAACAGCGTTCTCATGAGAAATGTGTGCGGAGTTTTCTCGAAAAGCTTAAATAGGTATTCTTGAACGTAAACGACTGCTCCCATCACGCGACTGTAAGGAAAACAGCCCGGAAAGTAAACGATCATTTTGGCGATGTGATCGAGTCCGTTCTCTTATGCTCGAGAATTAGGACCCAGTCGCGTCTCTAGTGAACGCCTACCTTTATTATTTTTTTGCATCCATAAATAAAATAGTTTTTGCTTAAAATAAAAATCTATTTAAAATAAACCCCTACAGGGTGTCTCTAAAACGTCTTGGTCTAAAATAAAACAAATTAAAGCAATTTACTATTAGTCGAAAAGTTATTTGTTGTTAAAGAAGGATGTCAATGTTTGATGTTGGGGAATGTGTTAGAGTGGAAACACAAATGTTGCTTATGTTTTTGTTGTAAATTGTACAGGGAGCCACCTGCGGTTTCTTAAATCTATAAACAAAAGTATGTAGGAGGCTGAGGCTGATATACAGGCTGTCCCAGCTCTATTTATATACGAAATTACTTTACCAATATTAAAGATAAAAAAAAACTTAATATAAAAGATATTTATTTGAATACACATTTTTATTGACTGTAAAATAAATATACAAGAAGTCTCAAAAATAACGTTTTTATTGTCAAGAAGGTTTTTTCTTAATGAAACAAGCTATAATTAGGGTGTCTCAACTCTTTTATACACAAAATAACTTTGTCCCTGTACTAGATATAAAAAGACTTAAAATAAAAAAACATTTACTCGGAAACACTCATTATTTATGAGAGTTCTTAAGTGATAAACAAGGTGTCTCAAAAACTAAATTTTTATTGTCAAGTAGGTTTTTTTAATAAAACACCTTGCATATTTTAACAAATTTTGATTCTGCAATAAATTCTACATCAAAAATGTCTAACACACTATACGTCAATTATTGTTTTTTTTTATAAAATATCAGCAGCTGATATAGTGATTAACTATTAAAAGTGAAGAAAGAAAATAATATCTTGGTTCTTAGTAGTTTGTTTTTTGGCAATAATACATTACATAACAAGTGTCGAAAGTTATATATTTTACACGAGTGGGAATGTTGTCGCACGAAGCGATAGCCGAGTACGAGAATACTACGAGTGTGAAAATCACTTTTGGCACGAGTCATGTACAATATTTTTCCTACGACCAAAAATATATTTATATACCAAAAATTCTAAGGTAGTTTTTATATCATTGATTTAAACAAAGACAAGATAATCTGACATAAAGCTTTGACGTTAATCAATGTCAATGCCATAAAATCCAAATAAAGAAATTACCCTTAATTGTATGTAAAAGCATGTAAGTAATTAGTATCTTTATTTTAGTTTCCTTACAAAAGTGTATGCACTGTAATTTCTTTAATTAGGTTTTTCAAATTGCGTAAAAACAGCTTATCAGTAAACAATACTTACAGTCACAAATGCAATAAATTAAATATTTCAACTCTAAGTGAACGGCAATTTCATTTTTATTTTACCATATATTAATTAGCCTTTTTGCTAACAAGGTATGATTTATTTAGAACAAAAAATCGCCTGGCATTTTGTGGTTAGGTTAAAATTTAACAAATCAAAATCCCAACTCTGGCATTCGAAGCTTTAGAAACACATTGTTTAATGGATTGCCTATTACTTATTATTAAAAGCCTTTGCTATAAAATAATGTCTATAAATAAACTAATAAACCCTTAAACATAAAATTTAAATGAATATAATTTGAAAAAAAGATAATGTGTGTTAGCACTGTTAAGTCAAAACCTTTAGTTTGTTAAAAGTATACTGTAAATAACTTTTTAACGGAAATTAAGCATTTGTCATATGTACTTTTCAACACTAGTGTTGAAAAGTAGATTTCAACACGCGTGTGATATTATTCGTTTTCTAAAGGATCAAGAAGTGCGTTTTATGTCATTTTCATATGTGGTCGTGGGAAAATGTATTTCAACCTACGCTACTTCATTGTATCCATACAAGATTTCCACGTTATCAGGGCCCCAATTCCCTGGACTTTTACCTGTAATATGTTTTGAAAATGGCATATATTTTCCTACATTATCTAGCACACAAAACTCAAATAATAAAACTTTAATGAACAAAGCTCCCGGTTTTTTAACGTACTAAAGACCATTCTAAACTTCCCAAATAACCGAAAATTAATCCCATTATCAATCGAGACGGGGCTTCGGCGAGCCCATCTAAAAGATTAGCAAGACAGATTCATTAAACAGGGTTCGATCACTCATTTGCTTGATTGCAACGGCCGAACGGTCCGTGATGATCAACTGCCGGGCCCTATTTTCATTAAATAGATGGAAACTAATACTCTTTGCTTAAGTTTTATGGGGTTTTTACTCGCTTTTCCGCTGAAAAAGTGATAAAAATTCATGCTATCTTGGGAGAGGTTGATTAGCCTGGTGACACCTATTTGTACAGGGTCACTGCTGAATACCAGGTTGTTCATGAAGTTTGGTCGATTGATGTGATTGTTTTAAATACACTTTCTTGTTCAAATTAATATTGCTCAACTTGTCTGGTGAACTTTTGTTCTGGTTAGTTATTTTTATTAAATAGATGGAAACTAATATTTTTTGCTTAAGTTTTATGGGATTTTTAACTCGCGTTTCCACTTAAAAAAGTGATAGAAATTCATGCTATCTTGGGAGAGATTGATTAGTCTGGTGACAACTATTTGCACAGGGTTACTGCTGAATATCAGGTTGTTTATGAAGGTTGGTCCTTCGATACGCACAAAAATACTATAGTATTTGATTCGGGGGTGTACCTGATAGATAAAACATACTTTTACATAGTTAAAAATACAAGAAACATAAGAAAACAGTCAAAGTAAAAAAAAGAACTTGTCAAAAATGATTTTTGATTTTTATCATAAAAAATAAATGATCTTAAAAGGAATTATTACGAAACATATTTTTAGGCCCAGAACGAGTCTTAATTTCACACAGTTGGAACTTTAATTTAAAGTTTTTTAATGTCAAAAGTTTTTTGCGTTTTCCTCAAAATATTTGTATCTGGACATGCCCTTTTTAATGAACACTCCTTACTTATTTTGGTGAACTTCTACTTCATGCATTTCATCCATTTTCAATTTGAAATATACAGTACTAACGTTAATGTAATGTCGAATCAAAAAAAAAAAAAAAAAAATTGAAACGTTATTTTTCACACATTCTATTTAACATTTCTGTAAGATTATAGGACCTACAGAAAAGAAGAGAAAGGATAAAAAAACAGAGTTAACCTTGAAAAATGTTAAATAACATCATAGTTTTTCTCTAAGAAACTTAAGAAAAAAGTTCCTTTGCATCCCAAAACTCTGATCTTTCTTACCCAGTTTCAGGATTCTAAATCGTTTTGGAGTCGATCTACTGGGTTTATACTGACGAAAGCCTCTGTTTTTGTTTTGATGATTGATTGATGAAAGTTATTGGACTCTCATCGATTTTTCATAGTACTTATTAAAACTGTCCAAGGTTTTTTACTTATATAGATGTTGTTTTTAATGGATGGCACTGGTTACTTGCTTTTCAATTTTATGTACCAAAAATTATCTGTAATTTAACCTAAAAATACCGTATCAGCTCAGTGAAAAGGTTTACAGACAATGCTTGGAAAAGAGACGGTCTAAAGCGTGTAGAATACCACCAGGTAGAGCCTAAATAAATAGCTCCGGCGTATAAACAAGGTGACACACCGCACACTACGTCGATATGTGAACTAAAATGCCAAAATCACAATTTTCTTTACAATTTAAATGTATAATATGTGTAATGTGTGTTAAATTAATAATACTAATATTAATATAGTATTGCTTTCTGTATGAGCAGACCACTGTACCCTACTGAATAATTAATATCAGAACTATATTTGGTAGGGGAGCCAAGAGGGGATTTCGGGATTTACTACATCGCGAAAGATTTATATACCGGAGGATACCTTGTACCCGGTTAAGTACCTTCACCAAATATGAGCCCCGTATACAGGGCCGATCATAAAAAACAAAAATATATGCATCAGATTAAGCGTCGGATTAAGATAGGGTAAGTTAACTACTTACTAAAATAGTATATTACATTACAAGTGTGGAAACTGACTAATTTCACACGAGTGGGAATATTGTAGCACGAGGCGTTAGCCGAGTGCGACAAACCCATGAGTGTAAGAAAGTCATTTTCACACGAGTACTGTACACTATTTTTCCTACGACCACAAATTATTCACCAAAAAATAAATAAATTAAAGTTTGTCTGTTCAGAAAAAATAAAAACAATTGAGAACTTTGCAACACTAGGGTGATATTTACTTTGCAACACTAGTGTGATATATACTTTTCCTCACTGCTATATTATACCGTTTTGACAATATTTTTACATCGAAAATCACCTACCTAGAAGCATTATATAACTTTTATCATTTTGGAATTTAAAAAGGCCGTCACTTAATAAAAATTGTATGGTTTTGTTAGGTAATAACGCTAATAGTTTAATACGGTTTTCTGCTATTGTAAGTGTTTTTTAAAAATTATCGATTCTTACATATTTTAGACACTCTTCTAAATAAAACGTAAGTGGTGCATATCCAAAATATTCCGTTTTTTAAAAATATCAGTAAATAAACTTACGGGACCGGGGAGTGAAAAGGGGTGCTGGGTGGGGTAAAATTGGTAAAACGAGTTAATGAAACTGAACATCACATATAAAATTAAGTAAAAATAACAGTTTTTCCTCATATTTTTAAGAAAAAATATAAAAATATGAAAATTGTAAATGCATAACCTAAAGTCCTAAAAGTAAGGAAAAACGACTACCAAACGTCAGTTACCATGCAAAATATGGAAAGCATTTGGCAACGTCGGAAGGGTCTGATTCTATTTAGGAATGGATAAAAGAAAGTGGATTCATAAAGTGTGTATTAGCCTTAGGTTTAATTAGGGATTAAAAAAGATTTAACTAGTTGTTTGAGTACACGAAGAAAGAGAAGAAGGAATTTGATCTATAGGCTTTTTTTCTCTGGCGCTTTAGGTCGAACGGTCAAGCGGCAAGGCTGCCTCTATAAAGTACGTGCTCAAAGGTAGAAGGGAGATTTTTAATTTGATCTACTTACCTGACAACACTGTGCCAGTCAGTGAAAGTTGTTTTTTGTAGTTAGGTCTATTTTTGTTTATATTTTTATTTTTTCGTAAATTTTAATAAATATAAAATAAGATGATTTTCGCTAATTTGGGTTCTACCGTTTAAGGTAAATAAAAAGTTTTTTTTACTGTCACTACAATAAATATGTCACTTGCAAAACCAATAGCAGTTTTTAGAATGACATCATAATATGTATCACACCAGTGTTGTAAAGTACTTTGCAACACTAGTGCTGTAAAGTACTTTGCAACACTAGTGTGATATAACGCATTTTCTATGCATGAAATCAGTGTGCTATTTGCTATTTTCACAAGTGGTCGTAGGAAAAGTGTATATTTCACTAATCTGACAATTCGAAAGTGACGTAAAGGAAACAGAGGGCTACAAAGAAAACGTCAGATTAACATTTTTGAGCGGGCCTTTTTTATTTGAGCAAAAGCATAGAAACGCAATAAAGTTATGTTAAAAAAATATTTTATTTCCATAAACCATTTATTTAATTCATATTTAAAAATCCTAATTACGAAATTCTTAAATAAATAATTTATATTATTAAAATTAGCTGTATGTTTTGCTATAACTTTAGAAAAATATTTTAGTGTACAATTTAAATATACAGGGTAGCCATTTGAAAAAGGGGTATTTCGCTGTATAACTCAGCAACCCGATTGTCAATTGTTTTTTCTAATCTTTAGTCTTAAAGAGCGTGAAAAAAGCTACTGGTTTGCTAATTTAATCTATTTTGTATTTTCAGTAATAACGAAGTTACAAATGTCAGACACTTAATTTGGATGACCCTGTATACAAATATTTTATCCGATTGTATTTTAGCAACAACAAGTAATAGAAGCCAACAGGTAGACAATCAGCTTAGTGCGTTACAAACTTTCCTGTTTTTATAAATGTCACAACTCAGAAAAAAAACTTTAAAGTAATTATCATCATCAATCGCCTGACTAGCCCACCGTCGTCAGGAAAAAGCTGTTTTCACGGTATTCAATGCTGCTAAGCTCCTGCGACCATCATCAAGTTGATGTTTTATTTATCGATTATTAACCATTCTTTCGAAAACAAAATGGTTGCCATATAAGTCTTTAAATCTGTCAGTTTACAAGACAATAATGACAAATATTTATATGGCGGATTGTCGGTCGAATTTTGGTAATTTGCTGATTTTTAAATGAAGAATCGACATTGGCGGTGATTCTGCAATAAAGGAAAATGTACAAAGTCTTTTTTGGCTTTATACTGGGTGTTCATTTAAAATGTTACCACTCAGTTAAAAAAATGACTCTGCATTAAATTCTACATTAATAATGTATATATAACGCACTATACGTCAATTATTGCTGGTTTTTGAGATATCAACAGTATGGCAATATATTAATTTTCAATTAAAAGTGAAGAAAGAAAATTTTGTTTTGGTACTAAGTATTATTTTAAATAATTTTGTTACTGACAGAGTGACAAATAATACAGGGTCCGGTAAAATGTATTACCTATTTTGTTTCTTTAATATAAAAAAATGTATCGAATATTCACTATGGCGATATTTTTATTTGGAAAAGTAGGCTTTGGAGAGTTTATTAAAATTGTTGACAGTTGTCAAAATGCCGCGTTGGTTAACAGAACATCGCATTTTTTGTGTCGTAAAATTTATTGAATATAATTCCATTATAGCCGTTCAAAGGTGTTTTCGACGTCAATTTAATGACCGACAGTGTCCGCAGCGGAAGACCATTACAGTTTGGATTCGTAAATGGAGGACAGGAGGATCCGTTTTAGACAAGAAGTCAAGTGGGCGGCCAAGATCTGCCTGCAATGCACTGAACGAAGACAGAGTTAGAAATGCAATTTTCGCTAGTCCCAAAAATCTGTTGTTAAACATGCTACTGTTTTAAATTTATCTGAGCGAAGTACACGAAGAATGTTAAAAAAATGAATTTTCACCCATACAAGATCGCAATTGTTCAAGAAATAAATCATCAGGATAAGATTAATAGACTTGAGTTCTGTCGCCTTCTTCGTACCAATTATCAAGGTATTGAAAACAATATGTTTATGAGCGATGAGGCCCACTTTTATTTAAACGGAGATGTAAATTAACAGAATTGTCGTTACTGGGCTCAAGAGAATCCACGCGAAATTCATCAGCGTCCATTACATTGTCCCAAAGTAACTGTATGGTGCGCCATCTCCTCGTCTAGGATAATCGGACCATATTTTTTGAGGAAAATGGTCAGACAGTAACAGTTACTGCCGCACGCTATGTTCAAATGTTGCAGATATTCTTCTTACCGCAAATTCAAAATGAAATTGGACATTACTGGTTTCAACAGGATGGCGCAACAAGCCATACGGCAAGAATAAGCATGGATATTTTGCGACAATCCTTTCCAAACAGACTGATTTCTAAGAATGGTACCATTCCTTGGCCAGCAAGATCGCCCGACCTTTCAGCACCAGATTATTTTCTCTGGGGCTATTTAAAACATAAAGTGTTTGCCAATAAACCTAGAAATGTAAGGAAGCTAAAAACAAATATTGCCAATGAAATCCACGCTATTTCTAGGCAAGTTCTTCAAAATGTAATGAGAAAATTTATGAACCAGTTAGAAGAATGTATTGAAGAGGGTGGCGGTCATTTGCGGCACACCATATTCAAAGCATAATAAACTCCCATCTTTCTTGTTTAAGAATACATGTTCCTTTGTTTTGTTTTTAAAGTTAATAAATTTTTATAAGCAATTTAAAATGGGTTGTTCATTTTGCCGGACCCTGTATAATAACATAGATTTAACTTCCCTAAGAACTACCAAAAGGTATGTCAGCAATTTAGTTTATTTTGGACACATATTTTGCCATATAAGTCTTTAAATCTGGCAGTTTACAAGACAATAATGACAAATACTTATATGGCGGATTGTCGGTCGAATTTTGGTAATTTGATGATTTTTAAATGAAGAATCGACAGTGGCGGCAATTCTGCAACAAAGGAAGTAGTCGTTTTTTGGCTTTATACAAGGTGTTTATTTAAAAGTTTCCACTTAGTTATCTGTAAAAAGAGACAGATTTGAGAAAATCGACAAAACACGTCAAGATATTTATTGAGGGGAAACGTTTAAAAAAAAGTGAACGGCGCCCTTCAACCCTTACTAGGGCCCCCACCCCAAAATTCTTAAATGGGAAGGGGGATTAAGTGATACATCATTTTAAAGCTCGTGATGAGTACTTAATAACCCTAGAATATAAAGTCAATATCTTCACCTACTACAAAATGGCGGTACTTTACATATTACCCAAATACCTGATTGGGATGGCCGTATTTCTAAAACCAATAAAGTTAGATGTATTAATGTGGTATTTTCTTAATGTTCTTTTAAAAATCCCTCTATTGGTGATACTAGTAATAAAATACAGGGTAGGATAAAAATGCATATACAGGGTGTCCCAACTCTATTTATACACGAAATAACATCGCCCCTGTACAAGATACAAAAATAAACTTAATTTAAAACATGTTTATTTGGATCTTTTTATTGACAGTACTAATTAGTATACAGGGTATCTCAAAATTATAGTTTTTATTATCAAGTTGGTTTTTTTTAATGGAACACCCTGTATATTTTAAAAAAATTGACTCTGCATTAAATTCAACACTAAAAATGTATAACACACCATACGTCAATTATTGCTGGTTTTTGAGATATCAACAGTATGCTAATATATTCATTAACAATTAAAAGTAAAGAAAGAAAACTTTATTTTGGTTCTAATTATTTTTAAATAATTTTGTCACTGTCAGAGTGACAAATATTATAATGACATTGATTTAAGTTTCTTTTATTGTAAGAACTACCAACAGGTATGTCAGCCATTTAGTTTATTTTAGACACATATTTATTTAATTGCACTAAAAAAACAGCAATACGTCAACTATGGCTAGTTTTTAGGTTAAGTAAGTAAATATGTATCTAAAATAAACTGAATGGCTGACTTACCCCAAGATCGTTTGACTAGGTAAGGTTGCCTCATTACGTCACATATGTACCGCACTGCTGGTTCCTTGGCGCCAACATAGCAAACAAGGATGTCTAGACGGATAATACTAGGAGGGCGAAAGAGCGCGATATACAATATTTAAAAATCAGCTAGAATAATCATTGGTCAATAATTTATTAATAGGAAATAAAGAAGTTACGGTAACAACTGGAATTGACAGTATTAAAAGTATTTCTTTCATATTGACATAATATTTTTGGTTTATAGTTCTACACTCTGTTAAAAACTTCATTAAATAATGAGCAAAATACATATGTGACCTCATGCTGACGTATGGCCCGCTATGTTGCAAGGCTTACGAGGCAACCTTACCTAGTCAAACGATCTTGGACTTACCCACCATTAGTTTTTACAATGGAAGGTTATAACCTACATGTTATTATATTATTGGTCACTCTGACAGTGACAGAATTATTTAAAAATAATTGGAATCAAAATATTATTTTCTTTTTTCGCTCTTAATTGTAAATAAGTATATTAGCATACTGCTGATATCTCAAAAACCGGCAATAATTAACGTATAAACATTTTTATTGTAGAATTTAGTGCAGAGTCAAAATTTGTTAAAATATACTGGGTGTTCCATTAAAAAAACACTTGATAATGAAAACTAGGTTTTTGAAAGAACCTGTATACTAACTGGTACTGTGAATTAAAAGAGTGTATTCAAATAAACATTTTTTATTTTAGACTTATTTTTGTATCTTGTACAGAGGCGAAGTAATTTTGTGTATAAATAGGGTTGGAACATCCTGTATATTTTTAACAAAGCACCATATATTACCTATAAAAAGATCTTTAAAAGGTCTTTAAAAAAACCTTATTAAGCACAGCTTACTTTACTAATTTTGGAAATATGGCTATCGCAATAAGGTATTTGGGTAATTTTTAAAGTACCGCTACTTTGTAGTAGTTAAAGATATTGACTTTATATTCTGGAGTGATAAAGTACTCGTCAGGAGGTTTAAAATGATGTGTCACTTGACCCCCTTCCTATTTAAGAATTTTGGGGTAGGGGCCCTGGTGGCTAGAGGGTTAAAGGGCGCCGTCCAATTTTTTGTAAAAACGTTGCCTTTTAATACATATCTAGACGTTTTTCGGCGATTTTCTCAAATCTGTCTCTTTTCGCAGATACCTGAGTGGTAATTTTTAAATAAACAACCTGTATAAAATTACTCGGAACGCTGCCTAAAATTTTTCTAATAATAATGACTTTTTTAAATAAGCTTTTTCTAGTCGAGACAGAAACCAAAAATCGGGTAATTTCTGACAAATTGGATCTTTAGCCATTTTTATCAGCTCATTTACCGTGTTGAAACATCAACAAAAACTCGGAAAATATTTTTTCCAATTCCCCAGTAAGCTTTTTTGTGATGGACAGTATACAAATCAAATTAATTTCAACTTGCTGTAAAAATACTTTGTTGAAACTGCCGCAAATAATTGTCATTCTTTGTCATTTTAACATAAAAAAATACACATATTACACATGTAGCGAAAGTAATTAAATTGACATTAATATGAAATTAAAAAGAAGTAAAAAAGTAATTACGTCTCGAAAAAAACATGTTCTACATGTCGTATGTTATTGTACCGGTGACAACAATTAAACCCATACAGTATATTACAATTTTATGACGATTTTATTTTTATTATGTAGAAATGGGGTATTATCGATAATGATTTTGGATCGACATAAAGTGTCCTCGAAAAAAAGTGACATACTTTACAAAAATGTATACAGGGTGCTAGGAAATAATGTTTGTAACTTTAATGGGTGATTCCTTGCATTATTCTAAGCAAAAAAGTTTATATTAAATTATGTCCGAAAATCAATCGTTTTCGAGAAAATTTAGTCGTAAATAATTAAAGTTTTCCAAACATTTCGCAACGTCGCAACTCAACAGGGATACGAACGCATAAGGACCGCAATTAATTCATCGAATTGTTAAATTTTTATTTAATAATGCTTTTAGCACATTACATTTATTAAAAAAAAAACAAAAATAACAGGACTTACCGATACGTGGCAATACACACCACCAATATTTACGATTATCAGTTACTTATTCAAAACGTTGCGATGCACCAAAAAAAAAAAAAAAAATACACAACAATATCACTTAAAGTCTATGCGAGTCTTCTACAAATGTTCTTCTAGCTGATAGCCATCAATCAGAAAAAAATTTTCGTAAATGCGTCTAGCTTCTTAAGAATTCCAATGGCCCTTTCTGTAAATAAAAAGCCTATTGTACCCATATCTTAATACTTGCTTACCAAAAACATGTATTTCGTATTAAAATACACGTATTGAGAACAAAATGTGATTTCAATTCGGATAAACATTACTTGCATTAATGTATGCAAGAAACTATCAAACAATTTTTCCCGACGCAGGTATATATTTTTTGCCTACCAACATGTCGCGTACGATGTTGACAAATTGTATGAGGGATTTTGTTTTACTGTTTTTCCTCGGTAAATTGTATTTAATAAGCAAGAAATATATTTTTTAGGGACAGTTAAATCATAAATATGTCTTTCGTATTAAAATACACGTACTGGAAACAAAATGTGATTTCAATTCGGATAAACATTACTTGCATTAATGTATGCAAGAAACTATCAAACAATTTTTTCCCGACGTAGGTATTTATTTTTTGCCTACCAACTTGTCGCGTACGATGTAAACAAATTGTATGGGGAATTTTGTTTTACTGTTTTTTCGATAAATTGTATTTAATAAGCAAGAAATATATTTTTTAGGGACAGTTAAATCATAAATATGTCTTTCGTATTAAAATATACGTACTGAAAACAAAATGTGATTTCAATTCGGATAAACATTACTTGCATTAATGTATGCAAGAAACTATCAAACAATTTTTTCCCGACGTAGGTATTTATTTTTTGCCTACCAACATGTCGGGTACCATGTTGACAAATTGTATGAGGGATTTTGTTTTACTGTTTTTCTTCGGTAAATTGTATTTAATAAGCAAGAAATATATTTTTTAAAGACAGTTAAATCATAAATATGTCTTTCGTATTAAAATACACGTACTGGAAACAAAATGTGATTTCAATTCGGATAAACATTACTTGCATTAATGTATGTAAGAAACTATCAAACAATTTTTTCCCGACGTAGGTTTTTGCCTACCAACATGTCGGGTACGATGTTGACAAATTGTATGAGGGATTTTGTTTTACTGTTTTTCGTCGGTAAATTGTATCTAATAAGCAAGAAATATATTTTTTAAAGACAGTGAAATCATAAATATGTCTTTTGTATTAAAATACACGTACTGAAAACAAAATGTGATTTCAATTCGGATAAACATTACTTGCATTAATGTATGTAAGAAACTATCAAACAATTTTTTCCCGACGTAGGTATTTATTTTTTGCCTACCAACATGTCGGGTACGATGTTGACAATTGTATGAGGGATTTTGTTTTACTGTTTTTCTTCGGTAAATTGTATTTAATAAGCAAGAAATATATTTTTTAAAGACAGTTAAATCATAAATATGTCTTTCGTATTAAAATACACGTACTGAAAACAAAATGTGATTTCAATTCGGATAAACATTACTTGCATTAATGTATGCAAGAAACTATCAAACAATTTTTTCCCGACGTAGGTATTTATTTTTTGCCTACCAACATGTCTCGTACGATGTTGACAAATTGTATGAGGGATTTTGTTTTACTGTTTTTCTTCGGTAAATTGTATTTAATAAGCAAGAAATATATTTTTCTAGAGACAGTTAAATCATAAATATATGTTGTGGTTTGATAAATGATTTTAAATAATTAAGGTGTAAAATTAATTGATTTTATGACTAAAAAGCATGTTTTTCTTCGAAACTGCTGATTTTCGGACGTATGTTGTAAGAAACTTTTTTGCTTAGAATATTGCAAGAAATCACCTCTTGATTTTGCTTTCGCTTGACCTAGAAAGTGGAATTTATGAATATTTCAGGCCAAATGGACTTTTTAAAATAAATGTTAATTTTTTAAATACGTAAATACAATGCTAAGAAAATTCAGCATATAACATACAACCAACTCTTGGGCCAAAAGTATTCACGGTACCGTTTAGAGGCTAATTATCTGGTTAGTTCTGGTTAGTTCTGGTTAGTTCTGGTTAGTTCTGGTTAGTTCTAGTTAGTTCTGGTTAGTGTTAGTCTTAGTCTTAAATTTAAAAATTAGGGGGATAAAAACTTTACATTACATATCTCTGTAATGAGAGGCTTTAGATTAAAAAAACAAAAAAATTAAACTTAAGGTTAGTAGAAAAGGAAGGAACAGTGGATTATGTCAGCAACCGTTAATATAAATGAACCAAGTTTTGTGCAAAGAGGTAGCTGAATATGAAGAATTTAAAAATTATATTTCCAAGGTTGCCAAGTTTATAGCTTTTTCTCTAGGTTGGGGAATTTTAAAATTTTAAATGAATACCCTATTTTTTATTATTGTAATCAACTGCTTCTTTAACTTTAATATGATCTAATATTATCGTTTTTTTTACTCCTGTCAATTTTCAAGATATGGCATCAAGCTTGAATACGGAAATTATGAGGTATCGTTAATTATCAAAATTAGTATAGGGAGTTATCGAACATTTTAAATTTAGGAATTGCATTTGCGATGTTTCACAATTAAATTTCCTATTTCCTTTCCATGACTTTTTTAAAAGAATCTTTAAAACGTTGCAAAAATGCTATTCATGAATTTAGAAGGTCCAGTTTTACCCCTTTACTAATTTTGATAAATATTGGTTGGATGGTTTTTAGATAATTAATTGATCATACCTAGCTGTTTTTGTATTAATTAAAAAAACGTGATGCCATATCTCCGAAATTGACAGGAGTAAAAAAACGATAATATCAGGTCATAATAAAGTTGATTCAAGCAATTGATTACAATAATAAATAATAGGGTATTCCATTTAAAATTTTTAAAGTCCCTAACCTACAAAGAAAACTCTAAACTTGGCAACCTTGCAAATACAATTTTTAATTCTTAATGCTCACTTACCCCTTGGCACAAAAAATTTGGTTCATTTATATTTGACGGTTGCTGAGATAATACACCGTTCCGGTTTCTTCTACTAACTCTGTATATTGTGACGTTTATTTTGAATACATTACATGAGGGCTACTTTACGTCACTGGGCAAATGTACCATATGGAAATATCTTCTTGGGACCATGAGACCGGTGGATCATAAAAACTAACTTCGCATTTTTTAAAAACTAACTTAACTTATTTGAGTAACTTAATTTAGTACGGGCATACCCCCACTAGGGGTAGCCCGTACGGCTTAACTAAAACTTTAACTTTATACTTGACTTCACTAACTACTTCTTATCTAATCCTCTTTCTAATTTCTTTTTCTCCCTTTAAATATTAAATTTTCCAGTGTTTGTTTTGCATTTCTACGCGACCCAGTTTGTTTAATGTTTTTTATTTTATTATTATAAGAGTAACCTAGAAAATTGTTTAATTTATACTTTTAAAACCTTGACACCTCACGTATATCTTTATTTAGCAAAATTCCCAATGTTAAGTAACCTAATTAAAATGTATGCTTATTTTAAAATTCCCAAAAATGTACATTTTTAAAATTCCCAAAATGTATACTTTTTTATACTAGGTGTTCACAATATAAATCCAAGAGATTGCCCACATATTCTGAGACAACCTGTATATTAAAAAATCGTAAGGCAACTTTTCAGTGCAATTGGCTTCACACATTAAAACATCTAGAAAATGTTTTGGGGTTAAGAAGTATGATAAAATGTTTCATTTCTTTTGATAAACTCTGAAAAAAACGATCGTTCACAAAAGTGACGCACAGGTGGCAGAAAGAAACAAACCCAAAGTTAGAAGCAAAAACCGGAGGCGATGAAGTGTCCAAATAACGGCTGTAAACACAAAGCCGCTAGTTGCACTGTAATAGTGCAGTTCGAATCCATTTTGAGAATATGCTGTTTCCACCAATGGTATCTTTTTCACATAATAGTTATTTATTAGATAAGTGAGTTATATTACATATAAGTCACGCAAGAAAAGTTTAACTCTCGAGCCCGAAGGGCGAGAGAAGTAATTTTTTAAGTGACTATAATATGTAATAGCTCACGTGTCTAATACAAAATTTTATCCAACACTTTCGTATAAGAATTTATGGTTTCGTCCGTTACTTTGTGACCGTACATCTTAAATTAATAAAATAAACAAAATATATACTTTGTTCATAGTCACTTTAATTGAAATTTAGCCGTGACAGCTGTTTCGTAGTACAACTACATTTTCAAACGTACTGACAAACTAAAATTATGTTACTTATATATAAACAGTAATACCTAATAAAAACATATTTTTTACAAAAGTTTTAAAATCAATATGGTACAGTTGTAAAATTTAAAGATTTTATTGCTATATTTTATAAAAGTTTTACAAGGGGTAGATTTCCTAGGTCAATCTGTGTGTTAAGCAGATGTACATTCTGTTTTTTATGTTTATAGATTTCAATATTTTCTAATATATCTAGTTTTCGCCCTTTTTGTTCTACATGTAATATTTTTAGGGTATTGATTTCTGGAAATTTGTGTCCGGTTTCCAGAAAATGGTTTGCGAAATTTGATGTTGTTTTCCCTAACCTATAACATGAGTTATGTTCTTTAAACCTAGTTTCGAAATTTCTTCCCGTTTGTCCAATGTAACAGCTATTACACTCTTCACAAGTAAGCTTATAAACTCCTGATTTTTTAAATTTATTTTGTTTATCTTTCACATTAAATATCATGTTTGATAATCGATTTGATGGTTTATGTGCTATTTTCTGGTTTTGTTTAGACAGGGTGTTCGAAATTTTTGTGATATTTGGCCAAAATAAGTTAGGGTTTTAAATGGTTGGTTTTGTTTTTCAGGTATTTTTGGGTAAATTTGGTTGAGGGTGAGTTGTTTACGTTTCTTATTAATTATAGAGTTTATTAAGGGTGGTTTCGTATAAATCGTTTTTAATATCGAAAATAATTTGAAAACGTCATCCATTATTTGTTACTTGTCATTGTCAACACCAGCAACAAAATTTTGTATTTTTTGGAAAGCAAGCTTGTTTGGTTGTAATGCATTTTGTTGGTAACTATAATAATACTATAATTCACTAGTGAGCTAAAGGGTACTTTAGCTCACTAGTGACTTATAGTACACTTTATATCCTCAAAATCTGATCAATTATGTAGATATTATATGTAAGTGTTGGATTGGAAAATAATTTTATCCAACACTTACATATAATATCTACATAATTGATCAGATTTTGAGGATATAAAGTGTACTATAAGTCACTAGTGAGCTAAAGTACCCTTTAGCTCACTAGTGAATTATAAAATTTTGTTGCTGGTGCTGACAATGACAAGTAACAAATAATGGATGACGTTTTCAAATTATTTTCGATATTAAAAACGATTTATACGAAAGTGTTGGATAAAATTTTGTATTAGACACGTGAGTTATTACATGTAAGTCACTTAAGAAAATTACCTCTCTCGCCCTTCGGGCTCGCTAAACTTTTCTTGCGTGACTTATATGTAATATAACTCACTTATCTAATAAATAACTATTTTTTCTTTAATAAGGTAAAATATCGCCATGCAACTCAATAAGTTATATAAAAAGATGTTTTATTTTAAACGTTTTTATTAGATGTACTAAAAGCTAAAAAATAATTTAGTAAGTTCAAGCTACCAGATCGCACCAATCTTTCCATCGATCTGGGGTTTGTTCAGACAAATAATAAAACCGTTTGGCATAGCGTATCAAGAGTAAATATTGTAATGGCAATTTCAAGTGCCCAACGATTTTATTATTTGTCTGATCAATACCCTAGATTGATGAGAAGATTGGTGCGATCTGATAGCTAGGGCTTACCGAATTATTTTTTAGCTTTTAGTACAATTAAACCGTCTAACATAAAAAATATATAATTTATTTACAAGTTTTTAGTTTTGTTATTAGTTGATACTTCTTATTCTATTAGGTTTATTTAATGCCCCACTTTAACTAACCAACGATTTTATATTGAGGTAGTTATGAAAAAGGGAAAATATGTAATCCGCCATTTTGTGGCGGCGACCATCTTGAATTTTTTTTTATAATGACCTCTATTCTACGAATCAAGCCCTTTCATTTGATATACATATTTAGATAGTTGTGGAAAAAATATGTGTAATTCGTCATATTGTGGCAGCAGCCATCTTGGATTTTGGTTTTTTCATAGTGGGCTCTATTCTACCTATCAAGCCCTTTCATTTGATACCCATATTGAAGTAGTAGTGAATTAAAATGTAATCCGCCATTTTGTATAGGCGACCATCTTGGATTTCTAATCATAAAGAATATCTTATATTGTATGATCATCAATATTAAGAGTGTGTACCAAATTTCAGATTAATCGGTCGCCAGGAAGGGAGTGAAATTCTAATTAATGGAATAAACTCAAATAATAAATAACAATTACTAACAAGTAAATAAACAGGTCTGTAAAATTATTGTTAAAAACCTTTCCTATGACGCCAACTTACGTGGACATACTGTATATTCGGCACTCATACTTATGACCCCTTCGAAGACAAGCAAGTTAAGAAAATTATATTTCTTAGGATAATATTATCGGAAATAAAAAAAAGAAATTAGAATAATTATCATTAACCGAAAGATCAGACCTCTAGCCCTATTTAAATTTTTATTACAATAAAAATATCGTTGTAAACATAACCTAATATACGTACCCACATTTATTATATGACAATACGCTACAACTTATTTTGACTCTATTTTACATACCTATTCTATTGGTAGATCAAGAACTGCATCTTATTTTACAGCCACGCGACAAAAAGGTGCATAATATTAAAAAAAGTAAATATGATGATTTGCATATTAGATGTCTTATTTACCCTATTAAAATACTTTTTAACCCTATCTTGCATATTTTATGGGTACATAGAAATCTGGGCTTACTTTGAAGCCACGTGACAAAAAAAGTAGGTGCATATGATTAAAAAAGCAAATAGGTAATGATTTGCATATCAGGTGTCGTATTTACCTTCATAAAATACCTTTTAGGGTTAAACATATGTTAACTTATGTACTTTAAGATTTGTTGTGTATTTCCTTTTTTTTTATCTTTGGACGTCCACGAAGGCTGAAAGCCTAAATACTAACGTACCGTGGGTGTCTTAAGCAGGGTAAGAGGAAGTTTGTTACCACGGGACTTAAAAACTTGAAGATTTGGGGGAAGGAAAGACCTCCGCTGGCAGCAGGTTCCACAGTCTAGAAACTCTAGGGATAAAAGAACGAACGAAATGGGAAGTTCGGGGCCTGTCCAATTGAACTGTATGGGGATGCATACGCGTGGCACCACGAGTTTCTCTGTTAGGAACTGCAAGAGGAGGGACTATACTGGACAATTCGTCGAAGCAGAAGCCGTAAAAGTATCTATAGAAGAGCGACAGATCTCCCACAGCTCGACGATGGGCAAGAGAAGGAAGTCTTTGAGTAAGTAAAGGATCATTAATAAGACGAACAGCCCTTCTTTGAATGGCATCAAGAATGCTGATGGTTGTAGGGGATGCCATTCCCCAGACATGAGAACAACTTTGCTCTATATTGTGACGTATATTTTGAATACATACGGGCCACTTTACGTCACTGGGGCAAATGTACCATATGGAACTATCTTTTGGACCATGAGGCCGCTGGACAATAAAACTATCTTTTTTCACTATAAGACTACAGAAACTATTTGATTAACTAAATTTAGTAGGGGCATACCCCTACAGGGACCTGTACGGGGACTTAACTAAAACTTTAACTTTATACTTGACTTCACTTTTACTACCTACTTCTTATCTAATATTTTTCTATTTTTTTTTCTCCCCTGTTAATATTCAAAGTTGAACGCGGTTTTTGATGACTTAGCACGTTTACTACCTTGCCCGTTAGACCTAGAAATTTACCTTGCCGGTTCGAGGTCTAAGCTTTAACATTATTTTAAATTGTTATATGTTTTACTTTAAGATGTATTTTTCCATTATCGAAATAATTAAATAAATATTCAAATTATTAAAACTTACGTACCCTATACAGGGTGTTCACAATATTGTATATTTTTTGAGTACATTTAAAATTTGGTACCTTATTTCTAGGCCACGTGACAAGACATGTTGGTGCATATGATTAAAAAAATGGAATAGGTCACGATTTGCATATGAGTTGTCCTGTTTACCCATAGTTATTTGGTCCTACTTTTAGGCCACGTGACAAAAAATTAGGTGCATATGATTAAAAAAAAAGAATAAGTAATGATTTCCATATCAATCGTATTTACCTTGATAAAATACCTTTAAGGGTTAAACATATGTTAACTTATGTACTTTAGGATTTGGTGTGTGTTTTCTTTGCTTTATATTGCATATTTTTGGGTACATTTATAATTTGGCCTTATTTCTACGCCACGTAACAAGATATGTAGGTACATATGACTAAAAAAAGGAAACCAGTGACGATTTGCTTATGAGTTGTCCTGTTTCCCCTTATAAAATACCCTTAAAGGGTTAAAAATACATTAACTTATGTATTTTAGGATTTGTTACGTGTTTTCTTGACTCCATTTTGCATATTTTTTGGGTACATGTTAAATGAGGTGTTATATTTAGGCCACGTGATAAAGAGGTTGGATATGATTAAAAACAGGGGAACAATTATGATGTGTGTTTTATTTAAAATTTATATATACTTTTCGTCCTACCCCATCACCAATATCACCAATTAAAAGATATTATATCATAATTCATTAGTTTCTGAAATATGGCCAATGGCCATCCAAACTAAGTATTTAGGTAACTAAAGTGCCGCCTTTTTGTAGAAGGATCAAGGTATTGACTTTATATTCTAGGATTTTAAAGTACTTTCCAAGAATTTTAAAATGATGGCCACAAATTGGCGTAGATAAGTGGGAGGGGGGCAAAAGGGGTAATTACCCCACCTCATCAGGTTAAAACATATTTTAAGGATTATTGGAAATTAGGTTGTGAAGTAGTATTTGTAAGTTAAAAGACCTTTTTATTGGTTTTTGTAGTAGTTTATGCCACTGATCTCAATGGATTGCTAATGTTATAACCTGCGCGAAACAAAAGTTACATTTAATGTGCGAAAAAACCGGTTTGTACGCAAGCAAGTTGAGGGTAAACGCACCTAGCCCCAAACAAACTATCCGCATTACCGGAAAGACTTTATCGACGATTCAGACCACATATCCCCCATGCCAGACGATTCATACACCAGACCCCCAGACAACACCCACAAAGAAACCACTGTAAGTTGATACATGAAAAATACCACCAAATTTCCCAAAATATATACCCCACACTCCCCGACCCAATCTCAATTGAAAGATTTAAATTTCCCCCTTGGAACTCCGCCCCTATCAATGCGGATCTATCACTATTGAAATATCCTAAAGACACCCACAGCTGTGAATTTCTTAGAAAGATATACAAACAACTGATACACTCCAACTACAGCAACTGTAAAATCATTTTTACCGACGGATCCAAAACCGACTCGTCAGTAGGGGCTGCTCTCTTTACCCCCTTACGAACTCTCCTACTCTCTACACCAAACTACCGGCATTCTCTCCGCCGAACTCCTTGCTATCCTTAAAGCAACGGAACTTATAAAGACCACAAATGAAAACCACTGGGTTATAGCCACCGACTCGCTTGGCTCCATCAAATCCCTAAAATCCTTTAACCCCACCAACCCCTTGCCCTAAACATAAAATACAACCTGGGAAAAATACACATACAAAACAAAACCCTTACACTTCTCTGGATCCCCAGCCACGTTGGTATCAGTGGCAATGAGAAGGCTGACATCTTAGCCAAAGAAGATCAAGGACTAAATATTAACCTTACATTCAGCCCAAGGGATTTAAATACCTTCTCCAAACACAAGATCAGGGCGATATTCCAGCTTGAATGGGATCTCCAAACAGAAGACAATAAACTATACGAGGTTAAGGACACAATATTTACAAACCCCCCTGGAAAAATATTCCAGACACTCCCTATCACTCATGGCCAGACTTAGGATTGGCCACTCCAGGCTAACCCACGGATTTTTAATCATCCGGACCGACCCTCCTACCTGCGATACATGTGGAACAACTCTTACAATTAAACACATACTGGACACCTGTCATAAATACTCCCAGATCTTGCTTAACCATGACATCCGAGGCAGCCTCAAAGAAAAGCTCTCTTACAATAACACCGAGAAAATAATGTCCTTTTTAAGGACCACATCTCTAATAGATGAAATCTAGATCACAAGAAACCACTATGAAATTTTTACCTGTTCATGTACCAAATAATGTGTATACTCCGTCCTCTTACACACATTGCCTTTTGGCGCCTAAATATTAAATAGAATCATACTAGACACTAAAAAATCCTCATGGGTTGATGTGTCTTTAATTAATATCTCTCTCCCTCTCTCTCTAAATGTAGGTTATCTATGGTTTATGCACAACACAACATGT
>JACEGR010005814.1:0-68405 GCA_014170235.1 Listronotus bonariensis
TATCTATCTATAAACACTTTCTTTAATTAAAAACCAAAAACCAAAGCTATCCATTCCACTTAAAAATATTGGCTAATAATGGTATGACACAGCGTATCGTTTTACTATAATGACGGTCATAACAAATTCTCCGACAAGAGCTTTTCTAATTGGATTTTCTAAATCAACACTTTAAAGCATTTTAAAAAAGGAAAATGCCTTGTTGGCAAAATGTAAACTTTATGCATTTCGCACTTTTTGGTTTAGTGCCTGCCATTTATGCTTTATTTGCAAAAAGTAGGTTTTTCTTTTTATAATTGTCGCATGATTATTTTTAGTGTTTTAATAGGGTATTATATTAACTAAGGTTAGGTGAAACTAAAAATACACAGTGTGTTTACGTAAGTTGGCGTCATATGGGAAACTTCTTTATTATTGGTTTTACGAAAGAAAGTTATTCTTTATAAAAGTTCTGCATAATCCAACACTTAAAAATCAACCATCTGATATCAAATTGTATTAGTCATCTAAGAGGTTTGGCCAAAAATATAGTTTTTGGTAAAGGGTAAAGTAACTGTATTTTTGCAAATATCAAAAATTGTTATAAATAAAAAGATGTTTAGAAATAAAAATTACTTTCAAATATGCAATTTTGTTTATTTTCAAAAAAAAAAATAAAATAATAAAAAAAAATTTTCTGCGATAATGGTGAAAATTTCGGTTTATGCATTACATTATAAATATCATAGGAAAGTTTTAAATAAAATTTTTAAATTTAATGTTATCAAAACAAAAAAAAAATGTACAACTTAGCTCTAACTTGATTAAGTTAATGGATGGTACTTCTTGGGTACACGCCAAAATTAGGTTAAAAGTACTAAAAAACCAAAAAATTTAAACAAGTAAAAAGATAATTAAAAAATTAAAAAATCGACGTCGGTTTTATTATACTGTGTAAGGCTTTCGCGGCCGAAGGTTCCTAATCGATTACTTGCGTACTACTGTAGGATGCCAACCACTTGCGCTGGCGAAACGTCAAGGATACAAAATCTACAACGACGGCCGAATAGCCAAAAAACTAAAGTTTAGAAGAATTTTATTTCTAAATATCTTTTCCTTTAATATTTTGTTACATTTTTTAAATTAAGGGTACTTTGCTTTTAATCTGTTTTTAGTTTTTTACCTGTTCTGTAAATAAGTAGTTTTATAATTAAACCAACGTTTAGGATTACACCAACATTTATGAAAAAATACTACAAATTGACAATAAAAACGTTTTTCATCTTTTGCACACCTAATAAACTCCACTGTGTATATGTATAATAGTTTATTTAAGGTTATGTTTTGATATAAATATTACAAAATTATTATCAATATTAGTTTTTTTGTGCTTCGCGTTTAATCTAAAAATTAATTTTAATTATGCAATCAATTTTTTAATATAGGGTGTCCGACTAAACTTTGACCCATTTTAATTGCGAATAACTTTAAAACAAATAAAGATATCAACATGTACTTTTTGCAGAAAGCCTTAAATTTCTTAAAAGTTTTTTCACATCTTCTTGCGATTTGGTTGCAACGTTTCCTTAATACACAAATAAAATGGAAGATTTTCCGATATAAGGGCAACTTTGTTATTTTAAATGGAACACCATCTATATTTTTTCACCGTCTTAAAATTTAATCTTTACCCTTAAAAATATAACAAAAGCCATTGCCAAAAATATTGGAATTATCGAACTCCAAAAAATTGGCTGCATGCCATTTAAAAGTGTTATTTGACAATGAGAGTTTGCTACATATAAGGTTACAGAAAAAATCCGGCAACAAAGCAATATGCTATTTACAAAATATTAATTGTAGTAAGACTAGACTACTTTTTAAAAACTTTTGGTAATATTGCCAAAAACCTATAGCTTTGTTGCCGTATTTTTTTTTCTGTTACCTTGTATGGAGCAAATTTTTAATACTAATAATCCTAATTGTCATGCAGTAAATTTTTCAGAGATCAATTAATTATTCCATTATTTTTAAAAATAGCCTATTCTACATCTTTTCAAAGATGAAAGGTTAAGTTTTAAGACGGTGAAAAAATATACAAGGTGTTTTATTTAAAATAACCAATTTTTGCAATATCGGAAAACTTGACCATTTTGTTTTTTTATTAACGGAATGTAAGGACCAAATGGCAAGGATATGACAAGAAACTTTAAAAAATCTATGGCATTCTGCGAAAACCGCATGTCGATATCTTCATTTGTTCTAAAGTTATTTGCGATCAAAATGAGTCAAAATATAGTTGGACACCCTGTATTTCTCAGACACAATTTTCGTCGGTTGGATGTATGTTTGAATAGGATGCAGATTTCTGATGTTTCTGATTTTTAGTAGCACATCCGGTTTAACCGGAAGTGCTCCGAACTTTGCTATTTTAAATAAAACACCTATGTCTGTTTTCAAAAAATTAATTCTACAGGCAATTCTAAGAAAATACATGTTCCACAAGTTATACCTATTTTAATTAGTTTTTAGAAGATGGTATTCAACAACGACATGTTACGCCATTTTCTCGAAAACTACTGAAAATAGGTATAACATGTTGTACATGTATTTGCTTGGAATTTCTGTGAGAATTAATTTTTAGAAAAATATATACCGTGTTTCATTTAAAATAGCAAAGTTAAGAGCACTTCTGGTTAAACCGGATGTGCAACATTAAATCTTAAAAATTAAAAATCTGTATCCTATCCAACCATATGTAGGTACATCCAACCAAAAATTCTAAAATTGTGTAACACTTTTAAAGAATATGACAGGCTTTCTAGTAATTTCGTAGGCACCTGGTATATAACAATTTTCTCTCCAGTTTTATAAATAAACTTGTGAGAAATATTTATTTTTTAAACTTTAAATTATTACCACAATATTTAAGTATATTCTGTATTTTTTAAAAATACATATTTTTTTAACTTTTATTAGTACGTATTTAAAAAATTAGGACTTGCCACTATGCAGGGTAAGTCAAAAATTTTAAGGTTGTTTTTTTAATAAAAATTAAACCTCGACCATAATTTTCTAGATTTAAACAACCCAATGGCAAGACATGGGTTTAAATAATATATCTATACTAATATTATAAAAAGGGAAAGTTTGTAAGTTTGAGTGTTTGTTTGTTTATTTGTTTGCAAGGATTAATCTTTAAACATACTTAACCGCTCATAAAAATGTTTTCACAAGCAGAAAGCTAAACTATTCAGTGCTACTGGTAATTCAAATTAAAGAGTAGCAGTGTTGCAATTCGGTCAATTGGCTGATAAAAATGGGTATTTAGATCAAAAATGTCAAAAATATTTACCATATTTACAGAAATATACGATTTTGGGCTTGTGTCTCGGCTAGAAGCAAAAGCACATTTAAAAACAAGGCATTAAATTTCAGACAAAATATAATAGTCATAGTCTAAAAACCTAAATGATACAAAGAGTAGTTATTACGCTAACGTTCCGCGTAATTTTTATATAAAGTGACAAAACGTAAGTTCTTAAATATATACACTCTTACTGTAGGCATAACAAATCCGACTTTGCACCTTTTGCTTCATGGCATGATTTTTAACGGAATCTATAATGACAACCACCAAAACACTTAACACAAATTGTATACTAAATCTTATTTTATTTTTTATTAAATTTATGCAATAAATTATAAGAATTATTTAAAAAACACGATATTAGCTATCACAACAACAAAAAAACTTGACTATGAGTTGTCATGGACTCTTATACTAGTTCAAAATTATACCGATAAGGGCTTTTTAACAACGTTGCAAACCTAATTGTATTTATCAATAGGCAATATTTTATTATATTTAAACAAAAAGTTCAGAAAAGAATATAATTAAGGTCCACAATGTGGGCACGAGTTGGCTAGTTTGATATAAATCAGTTTTTATCCGGTAAATTGACAAACAGATGAAGGTCGCTTCATATTTAGATTTCCTGCTAGGAAATTTCGTAAAAGAAAATAAAATCAATGTGGTAATCACTGACAAAAGAATACACCCTAAAAATCTCTCTTAGATATACTGTATAAAATCTTTTGTTGCTCACAAGCAGCTAATATAAAACGTTATGTTATTTCAGTAAGTAGGAGAAAAGCTTATGAAAAGGATTCCTGTTAACCTTTAAGGTATTTTTGTATTTCTGCCGAATAAGCAAAATGTTATAAAAACCTGTATCATTGTCATTATTTTGCTTTTCTAAGGGAAACCCTATTCAGGAGTAGATTTATTTTTTGTGGTGTAACGGATTCAGGTTACCCATCAGAAAATGTTAAACGAGGCGTTTTAAAGGGCAATAGGTTTCTGAACCGAAAACTTGGAATCTTCGTAAAATATGTATATTTAATAAAAAAATATATATTTGTTTCGCTTTTAAAAATATCCTTTGATAATGTTTATGTTAGCTACTAATTTGCTAGGTCTGCATTGATTGTTTATTTTTGCAAAGTTTTTCTTCATATAAGACCCATAAATTTAATCTATATAACCATCCAACATATTTTGAGAAAGGTTTCGCATGAAAAATAGTTGAAAGTACAATAATTTTATAAAACCACAAGACCGCAAAGCGCTCAAGGGTTGTTATTTTAAAATTTAAAACTGGAGATTACAAAGCCGCGGATGGTTTTTTTTTAAATTATTGTCCATGAAATTATTTGCTAAACACAATCTGCAAAAATATTTGGATAGTTTAATCAGTTGTATATTATTAAGAATAAAGCCAAAAACAAGGAATTATAATGATAATAAAGTTTTACATTTGCTATGAATTCTGACAACAGTTTTGATGATACAAATTTATTTGTATACCTATCATAAATATCATAAAAGAGAAAATTTTACCTGCAAAATATTTTGATTGTATGAAAGTCTGTAAAATAATTATTTTTAAAGAAAAGTATGATCGTCTATGCTCGGAACAAAAATAACTGTCAATGTCTCACTGTTAGCGCACTGAACAGAGTCTTTCATCTTTAACCCAGAAGGCACAAATTCGATCCTCAGCCAAAGCGACATTTTTTGATCTTTTGATTTTTTCTTCTAACGCATGGTTTTCGCGTAAAAACATAAGAATCATTTAATCTATAGGATTGTAGTTAATAAATGATGCTGTTTTTGATATTTTCGTACCAATTTAATACCCTTTTGTAATAAGTATTTTAAAGGAGGCAAGAACTCGCTTTTTAAATTCTTTAACTAAATTTTAAATAAAATGTCTAAGAAAGGGCAGATCTTAGCATTCTTGATTTTAAAGTCTTATTCAAAAGCTCTTTTTTCTTTTTTTTTTCTGTTTTTCTCTTTTTCTTTCAACAATTTTTGAAAAATTTGTAGCTCCCTTAAGAATATTTCCATTATTTCGGTTTTAAAAAAATTAGCCAGAAAAAAGTTCTCTAACATAGAACATATGTAGGTACTTCTACGCATCCACTAGAGACAGGCGGAAACGTCGAGCACACCGCCTGCAGGTGCGTCCATTTGAGACGGATTGATACGGGCGGATATTTTCATTAATCTTTTGCATCATAGCGGTTTTTACGATTTTAGTGGTAAAATAGTATTCAATGGAAAGAAAGAAAAAGTGTTTCAAAATAAGATTGTTAAAACTATAAATTCTTAAGTAACCTAAAAAAGTTTAAATAAGCCTATGTCTTAAAGAGCTTAACTTTTAATATACAGGGTTGTAAAATTAAAAAAAAATAAACCAGAAGTTAAGACATTGGAGACATAAGTCTATTTGAACTTTTCTTTTAAAAATCACTACGAAATTTACATCTTCAGGGCGTATCATCCTATTATAAAACACTCTTTTACAGGATATACCTTTTTTAATTAAAAAATGTTTAGGAACAATATATCTGAAAGTCAAGTAGAGTTTAATTTTTTACCCCACAAACCTCTAGCCAAATTTTGTGACAATACACCAATTAATAACAGAATTAATATTTTATGAAAATTTAAAACTAAAATGAACCTTTAACATTATGTATCTTCGAAATCATCCATTTTTCGAGTAAGGTAAGTTTAAATAGATCATCATATTCTGACCTTAAGAATTTGTCGAAATAT
The DNA here is from genome assembly GCA_014170235.1 of Listronotus bonariensis. NCBI lineage: Eukaryota > Metazoa > Arthropoda > Insecta > Coleoptera > Curculionidae > Listronotus > Listronotus bonariensis. The sequence goes on from JACEGR010005814.1 coordinate 6,107, forward strand.
TTTTTCGCACGGTACGTATTAGCATCGCAAAAAGAAATGCCAATTTGGTGACAGCAAACCGTATACTGCGCTGAATTTGTTTGTTAGTTTACATAGATTGCACACCTAGCAGTTTCCATTTTATCTATGGGTTAATTTCTTTTAGCTCTACGTTAACTAAAAATTGACTGCAGCGCGGTAGTAGTATAAATATAGTAGTAGTAGATATAACATTTTTTATCTATCTAGATTTAAGTACTCGGAAATATTTATGACTTTATAAATTTATAATAGTTATACATTTTTGTAAGTTAATTTTTATGCTATTATTAGTTCAATCTTGCCTACTCCCCATAAACCAAATTCGGTCTTTGCGTTTTGCAGCGCACCGCTCGAGAAATCTGCATAAGAAGCAAACAAAATCCTCTGGCAGATGTTTCTATGCTATGAAAGGTAGTTGTGGAAAAAATATCTAATCCGCCATTTTGTGACAGCGGCCATCTTAGATTTTAATTTTTTCATAGTGAGCTCTATTCTATCAATCAAGCCCTTTAATTTATTAACCATATCATGATTTTAGTTAAGTCATATATAATCTGCCTTTTTGTAAAGGCGGCGGTAACACTGATTATTAGGGTCCCACAGAACAGGATTATCCTCGTACAAAGACATTAATTTCACCACGTTTCATTTGTTCACTCCATTTTTAAGTTAAATGGTCAATATCGCTCCTTTGGAAGAAGCCAAGCACTAGTGGTCTTAAAAACTGCCGCCAACTAAGCTCACGAGCGACCATAGCATTTTTTCTTTGATGTACCGACACCTTCCCGATCATGAGAAACATGTACTTCTCGTACTCACGAGCACTTGGAGCAGTCGGAGCACGGCAATTATGGTTTTCTGCGCTCCGGATGATCAAAGTGTTTGCTTGCCCTGCTCGCTTAAAATGTGGACGCACCTTTAGACTATAATAATAGTATATGAATTTCCTTAGAAAAATGGGAATCTTCGAAGCTGTCTCGGTAAAAGGTAATAAAAAAATACCATTTTTAAAATCCTAAATATTGGCAGAACAACTATATATAAACATATAGATACAAACATATAAAATTATTATTGCCGACACACAGCTAGAGAGGCAGCTGTCCCCCTGCCTACTCTATGCCTATGCCTTGTACTTAAGAGACAGACTATAGGTTAGTAATTAGGGCGTTGAAAACCAGACCAAATTATCTCACAAATCAAAAAAGTACCTACTTTAACACGTAATTTTCAATCGAACCATTTATCGAGGCTAGTGTAGACCAATAATTATTATAGGGAAGTAGTAGCTTGCTTAGTCCACTCTGGCGTCGATAAATAAATTATGCTATTAAAAATACACGTTAAAGCACTCGATTTGTAGGTGGTCCGTTTTGATTATCAACGCCCTAATCAGTGGCGACGCCAGCTTTTTGCCTTTGGGGTGCCCAAGGGGGTCCCGAGAATTTATAGAGGGACCAAGTGGAGTTAATATTTTTTTATGCATCTTACATTAAACCATTAGAGGAGCCAGATACATTTAGGGGGATTCCGGTCCGCAAATTTACAAAACCTTTACCAGTTCAGTTAGGACGGTGACTGAACTCGAGTAGTCTTTGTTGTAAAACAGGTACAAAGTCTAACCCATTTCGGTTCAAAAATTGACCATATTGGTATACTGTTTGTAAGCTAAATTTAAGGTAATTTTATAGATAAACAGTCCTTTAAATATAGTGTTTTAAGAAAGTGACGTAAAGGTCAAACTGGGGTCAAACATCTCATGCGCTTTGGAAAAAATAGCTTTAAATAAATGTTTGTATATAATATTTTAGCACTATCGTAACGCAAAAACTATAGATATAAAGGTAGTTTTCTTTGGTGGTGGTAAATCAACCATCGTCATTTTTCTTTAAATGTAAGACTCTATATATTTTTTTGAAATTTGGATTTTTTTATAAAGCATAACCGCACTTGACAATGCTCCTGCTTTTGTTGGTGCAAAAATAAAAGTTACAGGTGCTGCTTGACACAAATCACTAGTGTCAATATAAATTATTTCAAAGAATTTATGGTTTCGTCCGTTACTTTGTGACCGTACATTTTAAATTAATAAAATAAAACAAAAAATATACTTTGTTCATAGTCACTTTAATTGAATGTTTAGCCGTGACAGCTGTTTCGTAGTACAACTACATTTTCTTGAAAATGTAGTTGTACTACGAAACAGCTGTCACGGCTAAACATTCAATTAAAGTGACTATGAACAAAGTATATTTTTGTTTTATTTTATTAATAAATTATTTCATTTTCGTGACCTGTACCAGTATAGTAAGAACTCTTTTATAAAATTTTCACATTTTTCCTGATTAGTTTTTCCCTTAGTTATATCGCATTAAAATTTAGTTATAAATATATGTACCTTGATTCTGCTCGTCAATTTGAAAATAGTAAAAGTCACTTCCCACAATATTATTAATTAACTTTTTACACATTTTTGAAAAACAAATACATTAAAACAATATAATAAAGTAACCCAAAAATGTACGGCGTAAAGCAATAAAAAACTGTAAAAGACATAACTTGCCAATCTCCCTTGAAAATAGTTACGACGAGACGTGAAGACTGAAACTGGATAGCCTTTGTAAAAGAATATGTCTTAAAAATATAGTTAGTTACAATACTATACTAATATGGTCAATTTTTAAACCAAAATGGGGTACACTATGTAACTGTTTTTACAAACAAAGGCTACACGATATCAGTCACGGTCCTCACTGAAATGGTATAGTTTTTGTAAATTCGCTTTCGGGCCGCGAATAATATCCTTTTCTATCTTAATTACTTGAACAAATCGCGCATCTTCTGGAAAATTGTTGACATTTCCAGATGACTCGAAATTATTTTTATTTGCCCTCTTACGACAAGCATGTAGTTCTCTAGACAACCTTGGGTTTTGGGCACGGACCTCTGTGTGGTCAGCAATTAGTTGATATGCCAGTTGTTTAAGGAATATTCTGCTTTTGATCTTATCATTGCTGTTGGTATATGTATATGACCATCGCATCGAATCGTCATAACTAGCTGATAACTCGTCAACTGTATTAACGCCACCTAGGTTTGAGTTATATAAGGTTTTTTAGAAACATACGATGTATCCGTAGTATTTTCTTAAAATCTAAATTTGCTAGAGCATTCCTGGCGACCCTAAGTTATCAAGAAATTGGAGGGGAAATTGTGTTTTTTTAACTGTACCAACAGCAGTCAAATTGTGATCTTTTAACAACTTTAACATCAGTACGTGAATGATGAACCAGTTATCAAATGTGACGTTTCTGCCTAATCCAGAAATTTGAGCAAGAAACCGACTGACACCGCCAAAAGGTTTATTACTAAGAGCATAGGTTCCATCCGATTGTACACTCACCATGTTTAAAACATAATATGTTTTGGAGTCTTCCAAAGCGAAAAAATTTATCATAGTGGGACGGTTTATTAGGCATATATTGCCTAAAAGCACCTCTTCTAGCTTTTCATTTATAGTAAGATATTTAGTTGGGGTATACGTAGCTTGGCTGTTTTAGATATAACGTTCAAATATTGCCCGTACTGCTGTAAGTTTATCTATTTTTTCCGATCTTCGCGATTTGTAATATATTATCAAATCGTAGACATAATAGTAGTAAAGACAAAGTTTTTTAAAATTTTTCTACTTCAGATCCATCTGCAGAAAACAGCTCTTCTAAATTTAATCTAGCGGCTTTATATATTCTATTTAAGTAAAGAAGGCCAAGCACAGTTCGTATTTCAGCGAAATTAGTATCGAGTACTTCATATTTATGCATTTCGCCATATAAATCTGCTTTTCGTTAAAGTTCGACGTTAGTCCATTTTACAATATGGTTAATCATTTTATTATCAAATAGTAACTCAAAACATTTAAAGGGCGTCTTAGCCTTGGCCCATGTGGTTTGAGACCCGGCAAATGTGTAATAATATTTTCCCCGGGCGTCCTAACATTTTTGGGGTAACATACCTTTGCCCATTTCACCATTTTTTCCAGTTAAATAACTCATGCTTCTAGTTTGGTTACGTTCTTCTTGTTAAAGGTTTTGTTCTTTTACAAGCTGATTCTCGTTCAATGCGACTTGTGATTCCCCCATCAGGACCATTTACAGGCATTCTGTCGTCGGCTTCGGATTGGTGTATTCTTTTTATGCTCTAGAACAGCCCGAAACCGTTCTTGAACTGCCAAGAGTCTAAAAACTGTCAAAAATACAAAAGACTGACGTTAAAAGGAACACTTTTGGTGTCGTTCCAGGCGGTTCTAGACCCTAAAAGGAATACACACAAATAAAATATAAACGTATAGAATAGAGAAAATCTGGTAAAACACATTTGAAATCCCTGATGAGGTAAAAAGGAAACTTACACCCACAAAAGCTTTTTGCCTAAGTAACAGAATAGGCGCGCTTGTGGCTGCTTCGGTTGTATCGGCAAGCGTCGATCTCCGGAGTTAAGCAGTGGAATGCGCGCCCATAATTTGGATGGGTGTCCGGCGACAGCGGTGTTTTGGGCAACGGCACACGGTGTTCTGCTCGGGGATGCGGACCGAGCAACAACCATCCAAGTTATGGAATGAATGGTGTGTGAATGAGAAGGAGTAGGGGTCAAGGTACAATAAGCCTTCAGGCTGCAGTGCACCACCTAGGGGGCGGTCGTCGGACCTGGGTGGGATGACCCCGAAAGGGTGAAAAAAAAGTAACAGAATACCGTGGGTGTCGGGTTATTAGATTATGGTGCCCAGTATGATTTTCAGGAGATGTACTTTCACGAACTCTGCGACAAACACTGATCCTAAAGGCGTACAGCGCTGTACGTGCCTTTATTGGAAGTTACTGGACGGATTAGAGCGGAAGGGTAATTTAAAAAGCACGGATGTTTTAAAAATGTTGGGCTATTTTAGACCCCACAACACAGACGCCGGGTTAATTTATGATGGCGGAAGGAAAACTGAAATGTAAAGTTATAGGTAGTGCGACATTTTCCAACCCACATTGAAGTCAGTAATGTCAACATTACATAAACGTTTGTAAATTAAAGGAATGTTTAACTCTTTAAAATGTGTACTCTCGTTAGTAATATTTGTGCAGTTATTAAATTAAATGTTAGTAATTAGCCATTCTAATTAATAAGGCTTTAACTTCAAAGACTTTGAAGTTATTATTTGAGGTGTGAAAATGTGTCTTGTTTGCTAGAGTAACTGCTTAAATCAAATTACTTCTTACCCTGTAATTATTTGTATGGTATTTAAACCAAATACTAGAAAAATAATAATTTAATATTCCACATTTATTAGATTCTCAGAGGTAAATAAACATATAAAATATGTATGTCTACTTGAAAGGCCTGTTTCATATTTCTCAAACGAAAAGTAAACTTACTTGAGTCCTAAGGAACGTATTTTATCTGTCTATTTTACTAAGCTATAGAGAAAAATGCATGTTAACTCAGTGTGGTGTGGTTATTTTTCCTTCGGGGCGTATAAAAGTTTGAAAGATAAACTTTAAGGTTCTCCTTTCAAATACATTTCAATATTTATGAAGTTTGAATAAATTTTGGTTTATTTTAAAGTTTATAATTTGCTTTTATCAATTTTTACTTGTAATACCAGTAGCGTTTAATTTATTCGGTAAGAAGATTTCACACCAAATTGGTAGTTTTGTGGTATGCAGGCTTTGATTTGGTGATGGCTGTGCAAACGGGCATATAATAACTGATAAGTAAACAAACCTTAAAGCCAAGAAGAAAGTGCAGGTAAAAGTCTGTACAGAAAAGTTGTTTTTCGTAGTGCATCATGTTAGATTTGCTTAAAAGAATTAGTTATATCGAAATCCTAGATCTAAAATCGGCAAGGAAATTTAAAAGACTTGTTTAAAAAAAAGGACAAGCCACTGATAATATTTTAAAAAATATTAAAAGTATTTTTAGGTGGATTTACAAAAGGTGTTAAAGCAATAACTGGCTTAAAAGCCGAACCAATATTTTTAATACATTATTTTACCCTTACCATATAAAACAGAATATTTTCTATTAGTTATACAATAAATTAAGAAGAACACCTTATCACAAAAATGTACTTAATTATGCACTAACCAATCACACGCAGAATTATCATCCGCGATCGGAAAACCGCTCTCATGGACAGCCGGCTTAAAGATGCCTGTGCAGTAGATTTTTGCCTATAATTTCTATTGTTTTTACGCAGCGTTGCCAAAATAAATACCACGGTAGTCAAATTACCTTAAGCACTCATTTGACTCTTGTGGTATCGGTAGAACTACCTTAAGGCGATAATGCATAAAAACACTAAATCACACCTCTATAAACTAATTAAAAATACTTGGCTTGTTTTAGGAATACCAAAAAAAGTGACCAACATCATATTTTGAAATGTAGGTTTTGCAAAAAGTGTTTTCCGATATAAACAAAGTTATCGAACACTTCGATGATGACTAGGTATTCATTATATTATCAATATAAAGTGCCCAAAGTAAAGGTACTTTTAAAATATGTTGAATTACGAGTAACCAATAATAAATTAAATATCAACTTCACGTTGGATTTATTCAGTCATAAACGTATTAAATATAATTTTACTGTAAAGAAAAGTTTCGTATTTACGTCAAAAATGTAACAAATTATATATTAAGGGATATTATGTAGAAGTCAGTTTGAATGATGCGCATTCTTTTTAAATATGGGTTAAAAAAATCTTTTATAAATCTTTAATCACTTTCCATTTTGACTGATATGTGCTAAGATAAATATTGGTTTTTATTTTGGGTTGAGGAGATTTCAACACCAAGCAGGTAGTGACTAAAATTTAATAGTAATTTTCAACACCAGACCTAAAAGTCCGTTTTTATCTTACAGGTATATTCAACAGCAAATAAATACTCTTTTTTAATATGTGCAACATCCTATTTAGGAATTAATATACAATATTTTATTTCTTTGGTACCCTAAAGGTAGGAATAGAAGAAGTCTTAAGTATATTTATAAAATGTGTATTAGTCTTGGGTTTAATTAAAGAATTTAAAAAAATGATTTGCTTATCATTACTAACCATTCGAAGTGTGTATTTGTCTTATGTTTATTGAAGAATTAAAAGAAAGGATTGGCTCACCAGAACTAACCATTTGTAATTCCCTAAAACTATTTTAATTACCCTGTGGGGTACCGCCGCCATACCTACCTGCTTTACGGCGCGGTGTCGAAATTTCTTCTTACATAATTTAAACCTTCGTTTACCCCAGGTACAAACACAATTTGGTGTCAAAAGTTTGCCCACCGTTTATTTTAACGTTCCTGCAATAGATTTTCCAATTTTAAAAAGTTCAGATAAAAAATGTGTACTTGACTAATCAAATGTGAAATTTTAGTTGCGGCATCATGAAAATCCAAGTATTTCTTGGATTTTTTTGGGTACTATAGTCCCTGGGTCAGTAATGAAATTGACATCATAAGTGTTACAGACACAAAACCATAAGACCATGACCATGCTTCGGGTATCGAATTGGGCGGGTTTCGTATTCGTAACCCTTACGATTTTCGGCACAATGTTTAAAAATTTCATGTAAAAAGTATGGTAAACTTGTCCGACAAAAAAGGTGACCCGTTTACCCAGTCCAACATTCGAAACATTTGACATTGACAGGCTAGGTTAAAGCGACGCTTCCATATACGGCGGTATGAATATTTGTGGTAGACTTGTCAAAAGGGACCCCCTTAAAAGGTTTAAAAAATGTTATTATCATGAATCCAATTAGATTACTGGGACAGGGCCTATACCCTGGAGCCAATTATTATGGTGTAAAAATTTTGACATAATCATAGAATTTGTTTTTATGTCATGCTTGTCATTTACATTCATAAATAAAGAAAAGGTTATTTTCTTTCTGTTTTGAAGAAATTATATAGTACCAAGTTTTCTGATATTTTAGATAAGAAAAATATAAAGAAGTTTTTCCTGTTGTTAGACTTACATTAGTCGAAAAAGCGGAACCAAGTTTGGTATAAAAGTTGATATTTTATAAGTAAATCATTTGACCATTTATTATTTCTGCAATTATCAGTTATTATATGCTTATTTGCACAGCCATCACCAAATCAAAGCTTGCATACCACAAAACTTGAGTACTGACACCCAACTCTATTTCTACCATGTTATTAGGATTATTCTGCAATTTATGGTTATAACTATGTTTGCTACCATTTATTACTGAATTTTATTTTTCAAGCTTAAGACATCGACGCATAGGTGTAGCCAGACATTTTATCCATGTGTTATATATATATATATATATATATATATATATATATATATATATATATATATATATATATATATATATATATATATATATATATATATATATATATATATATATATATATATATATATATATATATATATATATATATATATATATATATATATATATACATAGTCTCCGTACTTTTTAGACGCAATTATCCTCTTCGTAACTATGCATTTATTACCTAATTTTAGAAAATTGTATATACTTACTTTTTGTAGAAATAATACTAAAGCAGTATAAATTTCTTTTTAATTTCTTAGTCAACGAAATTTATTATTACTATTAGTTTTTAATAATTTCTATTAAACTAATTTGCAATCTGTCAAATTTTAAAACTAGTGACACATGAACTAAAAGAAATAATGACGAAATCAAAGGTAACTTGACCGTTTGCTTCAGTTGATGTCGCGCTTACTGTTACATTGCATGCAAAGTTATAGTAAAAAATATTACCCCAGTAGAAACTTTTTTCTTTTTCTACCTTAACCAAACCAGACGAAACAAAATATTACCAGAAGAAAGTGCCGTCGTACCTTGACACATTTAAAATATTGTTTACTTGATTGCGTCAAAATAGTTTTTATGTGACAGATTTTTTGTCAAAATAAAGCGAATTGTCCATTTGGCTAAAAAATATTATTATTTATGTTGTGAAATACTTTAAAAAGATTAAAAAATCAGTATATCTTGATGATATTTGGGTTTTAAGTAAAAACAGTAATAAGAGAGTTCTGCAAGATGGGTCTAAATTAACATAGTGTAAGCAATAGGAAACGGGACACGATTTGTCATTATGCGAAAAATAAAAAGGGTTTTGTAGAAATGCCACTTAGTTTTCAAATCCATTAAGAAATCGGGAACTATAAATAGATAAATAATAATTATGTTTCTGTTGACTTTAAACAGAAGTTAAAAATAATTTATTATATTTTGTTTGGCTGTAATAATAATAAATTATATATAACGTCTATTTATCCAGAGTTTTTTTATTTGCAGGAAAAAAAATATATCACAATTCCAAATTGTTAAAAGATTTACAATAAAGTTTATACTTAGTTTTAACATGAAAACAAACCCTGTATGTACAAAAATGTCATTAAAAAATTCTAGGTTATAAGAATGTCAATTTTGAAATATTTTAGGTTATAAAATTTTCAACTTGATGAATTCTAATAGACCTACGTTTAGTAACTAGAAATCTTGATTCGCATTTGTTTATTTCGCTGGGGTATGATTTCTACTAGACTTTTTTTAACACTTTATGTATTGTACTAGAATGGAGTACTTTAACTTCATGGTATCGATTTAAAAAACAGCATTTTAACGGTTGTGGAAAAAAATATTTTACTAACCTTTTTCATTATTAAGCACTACTTGTCTTTAGCAATAATTTCCTAAGTTTTTGCGTATAAATTAAAAATCACCCTCTATATTGTTTAAATAAAATAGATTTTTCTACTTATCCCTGTTTCTTTTTATCCAAACTTTGAGTGTAGTATAGGTAAAACTGTGTTACCTTATTTGTGCAGGTTTATTTTACAATCAGGTGTAATTTAAAGCTTAGTATAATAGAATCATATTACTGCAATTTTATTAAATACAAAATTTTTGCACCGCATTCTCCTACATTTCACCAGCGAGACGCGCAGATGCGGGCTCGTTGCGGTTATATGTGTCCAGGCCTTAATATAACCTTTTAGATGAAGGCGCGTTTAAATATTTTGTCTGCTGGCGTGAAATTTACAGCGCGAGATCTTGCCTGGCCTGCACGCCTGGAGCCCGATTTTCGAATTAGGAAGTAGACATTTCTGAAGAATAGGGTTTCTTCCCTCTCTTTTTAAATTGCCTACCTTTAATTGTAATAAAAAGAGCCAAACAAAATACCTTTTCTAACAGAAATTTCTACTTCCCAAGTCAAAAATCGTGCCCCTGATGTATCAACGCAGGGAACGCTTCGCGTAAGGGCATAGATACGGAATATGCTTTTCATATAATAAGCCGCGCGTTTGTTCTGCAGGGCATGCAGACTAGCCATTTGTTATAGTTTTTACCAAGTACATAGCCGGTATGGAGACATTTGATACATAATTATTAATTAGTGCAGTTTAAGGAAAGTAAAATATTTAGGATGTTGTGAATGAAAACTATAAAAAAATATGCCAGAGAGAAGTCTTGGAAGATTACTGCTTTTGCCCTAATTCCTAACTTTACGGACCTTGTAAATAAAGAGAAAAAAAACATACATGTGTATATAAAAGTTTATATTTTATTTAGAATTTACATTTTTGTAATCCAGTTCCATTGTATTTCTTGGCAAGAAACTTCTCCATCGTCTATAAAATAATTTACAAATACATATACATTACTAGCTGTATCTGTTGAACAACGCTTGAACCACACAGAGGCGGGCGTGGGCGATATGGGCCATCGCCCAAGGCCCCGCGGACCGAGGGGCCTATGGCTATAGATTTTGCATTAATAAAATTAAATAAAAATAAAAAGTAAAGGGCCTCGCAGAAAAGGTAAAGACTTTTTTGTTCCTCAATTTTGTTCCCCACGATACCATTTGTATAGAAGGGGCCTCGTATTTTTTTATATTTGGACAATCCCCGAAGGCTGAAAGCCTAAATACTAACGTACCGTGGGTGTCTTAAGCAAGGTAAGAGGATGTTTGTTAACAAGGGACTTAAAAACTTGAATATTTGGGGAGGGGGAAGGAAAGACCTCCAGCTGGCAGTAGGTTCCATAGTCTAGAAACTCTAGGGATAAAAAAACGAAGGATCATTAATAAGACGAACAGCTCTTCTTTGTATATATCTTGCCCACATAAAATTTTGATCTTGCGCCGCCACTGGAACCACACTGCTTTAGGTTCATTTTGAAACTGATCCGCTTCTCCGATGTGAAAACGAAATTTACGGCTTAGGTACGTCCTACGCGTAGCGGCACGTCGAGCCCTACGTTTTTGTGACGAAACTAAAAGGTACATTTTATCATGGCGTCGCTGTTTATATGGTAGTGATGTCACCAATAAACACGAATGCGGTTCTCTTTTACATGTTAATACACCTTATTTATAAGCAAGCGGCAACGCTTCTAGGTTTATGCTCTGGGGCACGTCAAATGACAATCATAAATTTGTGATACTGAATGCACTTCATCTACTTGTGACGTCATTTGATCTGATTGGTGTTTTCGGGTTTATGGCTGACTTTTTATTGTATAGATTTCCGTTTAAAAATTGAATATCAATTTCAATATATTTTTAAAATAAACCCGTTTTTTATATTCCGTACATCTAACTTTATATAAGAAATAAAAACTAACAGTATTTTTTAGATGCTTTCATCCAGTGGCGTAGCTACTTAGGGGCTAGGCGGGGCAGTGCCCCGGGGCTTCCATGCTCAAAGGGCCCCTCGAAATCTGACTTACTAAGTATAACTTGAAGTAGCCAACAGTTGTCCCATATATAAATTATACGTAAGTAAACTAAAATTTTAAGAAAATGCCTTTTTTTAAGCACGTCGAATTGGGTACAAACTATTTAAAAAGTGTAGTTGGGGGCCCTTCATTATTTTTTGCCCCAGGGCATCACTCCTATTGTCGTTAAAAATTTGTAAACTGTTTTCTTGGCGCGAAATTTCTTATTTTTAAAATTCCAATCCCGAAAAGTGGACTAAAGGTGCTATGAAATAAGAAAAGCATCTTTTAGTACTTAGACAATGTTAAAGAAAAAGGGAAGATGGGTTATACATCTAAAAACCCAACACTCACGGTATTTTGGTCCTTAGGCAAGACAAAGATGAAAAAAACACATTTTCTATTAGCAAAAACAAAGATTAAAACAATGTTGGCATAAAGTGTTGATAAAAACTGAGGGTATAATTTTACTTTGACGATTTAAAAAAAAATAAATAAATTCGTAAAAGTGTAAACTTAAACAATGCGTGTTTTTATAACCCGAATATTTTTGCTAAATATTATGATAAAACTTTTCAAGTTATTAGGAATCACTTCGTGTACATCATAATATTGTATACACATTCTTGGAACAATCAACAGTCCGAAATTATTTTTTAAAAAGAAATTTATAACCAGTAATAAGTATTATTTTATAAATTATGTTTTCCTTTAATGAGTTTGACGATCGTAAATTATTTAAGACAATAAATCGTTTAATTTATAAGGTGACGTACAATATAGACCAGGGGAAATTGGGGTAATACCTATATTTCAATGGTAAATGTTTATTTTTCAACGGAAATATATTATTTTTTATCTGGGGATAGTCCACGAAAACTAAAAGCCGAAGTACTAGCGTACCGTGGGTGGCTTAAATCAAGTAAAGGTAGTTTGTTGACACAAAATTCAAATGTCTGAATATGGTAGACAATCTTTCTGTTATTATTATTTCTTTTCTTCAATTTCTCTGTCCGTTTTCAAGTGTTACACTTGGTGGCAGTTTAATACCCCATATCTAGGAAGTAAAGCGTTTTCGGCCCCATGTTTATATGAACTTATTCATACTGTCAATAGTAGAATCTGCTCGTTAATTTTCTAAATATCATTCTGTAATACCCGCTATATTTAACCCTAAAACAATAATAATTAATAAAGTACCTTCACGTGTCAACGAGTTTATTAGACAAGCTATAACTCCTAGAGTATAAGATATATCAAAATGATACTTGGTGTGGGTAAATGGTATGACTTAAGGAGAATTTTCTCATATTTGTTATTTTTCAGTTACTTCCAGTTTAAATTTTTAAATGTAACAGCCTGTATATTTTGGCATTTCTGAATTTTCAAAAACAATTCTAAATTAGAATGAGACATTTAAACATATTTTTAAGCCTACTTAATTTTTTTGAAGCCATTTTTAATATTGCATCTAAGTGGCCATAATTGGTCGCAAATGGAACTAAGGAGCCCAGGTGATACAATAGAAAAATACAATAGAATAGTTTTAGCTACTATACTTTGTTCACTATAAATTGAAAAAACACCTCAACAAAAATATATTTCATTTGTTTAAAAAGTCAGTAACCCTAGTTACCACGATAAAAATGTATTATATTGGTTTAAAACAACAGTAACCTGAGTTATAGGTATTTATTAACAATTTATGGTGGCCAAAGTATAGTATGAAAGATAGGAATAAAACAAGTTGGCATATTGACATTTTCGTGTCTAACTATTATTTTTCAAATGGCAACTCTTTTAGACAGGCACTTTCAGAACAAAAGATTTTTTGACGAATCTAACGATATCAATTTATTTTAAATTCAAATTTAAATTAATATATTACATAAAGGCCAATAACAATATTGGATATAGTCGTCATTTAACAAACAATTTGCGATCGAAATAAAAATAAGGACATAAAAGATGCAAACACCTAGATGTAATATTACAAGTGGCTCTCAAAAAATTAAGTAAGGGTAAAAACTTTTAAAAATGTTAAATTTTTATTTAGAATTGTCCCAAAAGTCCAAAAATGCGAAAAAATATTAAGTATTTTTAAACATTTAAAATTGAGTCATTTCATATTTGCTTACTTTAAAGAAAATAAAAGAGTTGTATTAAACTCAGTGGTGTCATTTTTTTTCAGAAATAGACGTTAAAGTGTCGCTAGAGATGCCACTGGACCTAAGAAATTTATTAAAATCAGAGCTAAAGTAGCCCCTTAATGCTACAAATAACATTACCAAATTGCATATATATTGGATGAAGGACATTTACGATATTAAAAAAACAATTTAAAACAAAAAGGTTACACTTGAAAACTCTGCCCTTTCAGACCTATGTTAATATAAAGTTTTTTTTTTTCATAAAATTAGTTCATAAATAAGCTCCTAATTTTTTACCGCAACCCTGTATATTTTTGTAAATTGACCCCTTCTTTTTTAATAACCCTGTATAATAATATTGTAGTATTGCTTTTTGCATATGCAAAGCATGGTATCCTACTTAATTATGTATAATAACAAAACTATTTTAGTGCATTAAGAGTGATACGAATTTTGTTTCAAAATCCCCATCTATCTCTCAACGCACTGTGCGCAGCAAGAAAATAAAATGGTTTATTTCCGGCGAACATTAATTAACTGTGATACCATCATAACGGTTAAATATTGGTAATTCGTTTAATTAAAAAACATAAATTAACAAAACACATTAATTAAGATATTAAGCAAATGTAAAAAAATCTCATTAGTTTCTTTATCTGCACATAATATGTATCTGTAATTGAAGCATAAATTCGGAATCAATAAAATAACCCAGTTTAACTTCATTTTCATCGTTTTGCTTTTATTGAATTGAAACACACATTTATCATTCGTAATGTAAAAAGCAAACCGTTCTTTGGCGGATATGAATAGAAAAATATTTTTGTTTAGTCTTAAAATAGGAAAAATCTAATGTAAAACAAATTTATTTTTAGTATTAAACTTTTTGGTGATAAGAAAATAGTCATAATAATAATCATATACATAATCTTTTATTTTGCACTTACATAAAGCAGCCATCAAAAAATTCAGCATTTACAAAATGACGAAAGTTAAGTTTTAATTTATTAACCTTTGGTACCTGGTACCTGCCACAGCCACTATGAGTCAAACATCATAGTCTACCATTAGTGCCCCCTATGTTGGGAGCATGTACTAATAAACTTTCAGGTTTTACAAAATAACGAAGGTTTGCCGCTCACGGGTTCTTACTCTATAATGACATTGAAAAAAATATACTGCTTGAGCAAGCAGTTTTGGTTCATCGGCGAGTAATAGAATAACAAAACAAGCAGTATTAGTCACGTATGTTCACATGCCGGAATTTAGTTTGATTGTCTCTTTTCCTCACATTGCCTATGTGTTATGTTATTTAGCTCAACCTGTATATAAAATTGTACCATTATTTTATTTATTTATTTATTTTATTTATTCACAAATTCAGGATACAACAGAATTAGAATTCCAATAAAGTATCCACTATATACAGTGGTTCTTAAAACAGGTTTACAAAAAAAAATAAATAAAACTAATAATTAAAGTAAATAATTAAAGTAGTGTTCAGTCCATTTACAATTTGTACAGTTATTCTAGGTTTTTTTTTCATTATATGAACTAGGAGATGTTATTTATTAAATAATATTAAATTTAGTTGGTAATGCTTATTAACAGTTTAAAAATTTAAGAAGTATGATTTTATATGTTTTTTGAATGCATTAAGGGTTATTGAAAAGATATTTATATTTTTACAGTAAGAGTTAAATTCATACTGCATTCTTATTAGTGGTGTGTTTCGTCCAATATCTGTCCTACAGAAAGGTATATTAAATTGGTCACAGTGCCTCAAATCTCTTCCAGGGACTTTGAAGTGGAGACAAGACAGAAGGAAGGGGGAATCTACAGTATGGTTAATTAATTTAAAAATTAAACATAAGTCTGAAATAATTCTTTTATGGGCCAACGAAATAATTTTAAATTCTTTCTTAACATCTTCGGTTGTTTTTTTAGTTTAAAAGCCAACATTTTTATAAATTTATTTTGAATTGACTCAATTCTTTTAGAGTGTACATTGTAATGCGGGCTCCATATAACCGAAGCAAAAGACAACTTACTACACACATAGGAGTAATACAGGGTCAAAAACGTACTTGGGCTTTTAAACTCCTTACATGTTCTGTTTATGAATCCCAACATTTTACTTGCCTCAGCCACTATTTTTTCAAAATGAGGTCTGAAAGACCACTGGTGATCTAGTATGACACCTAGGTCTCTAATATTATTGACACTTTCCAATTCGTGATTGTTGATGGAATAATTATAATTTATTAGATTTGTCTTTTTGGAAAACGTTATCGATTGACATTTTTTTAAGTTTAGAAAAAGGCTATTATTTTCACAGTACGTGAAAAGTCTATCTAGGTCCTCTTGAAGCCTGTAGCAGTCCTCAATTACAGTAATTTGACGAAATATCTTTAGATCGTCGGCGTACAGAAGGAATTTGGAGTTGAGGAAACAGTTCTTTATATTATTAATATAAATAATAAAAAGAGAGGTCCCAGGTGACTACCTTGTGGGACACCTGAGGTGGCTATAAAGGGTTCGGAGTGGAATCCATTCACTGTAACAACCTGTTTGCGATGACAGATATAGGACCAAACCCATTGAATAAGTCCTGCGCTGACACCGACCTCAGCAAGTCTCTCTGCCAAGAGTCCATGACTGATCTTGTCAAAAGCCTTGCTGAAGTCAGTGTAGACACAATCCATTTGACCCTGGTTATCAATTGTTTGACAAACATATTGAGAATAACAGAGGAGGTTCGTCTCTAGACTCCTGACAGGATAAAACTGTGCTGTTCTTCAATAATAATATTGAATACTGTTTTTAGAATGTCCACATACACAATCTTTCTTCTAACATTTTTGGAAAATTGAAAGTTTGGTTATAGGTCTATAATTTGTAACGTCGTTTCTATCTCCACTTTTATGTAGTTAAAATATTAAATGTGACAGTTTCCATCTTTCAGGAAAATGTGCAGTTTTTTATGATAAATTATAAATTATACATAGTGGGATAGCTAAGTTTACCATGCATTTATTTATAAATAATGGGGAAATACCATCAGGCCCAGGACCTTTGCGTGCATATCTAATCCCCTAATTATATCGACGACCCTATCGGGAGTGATAACAATAAGATCCCATCACCATAAGCATTGACTTTTACTCCTCTGTTATTATCCGGTTTTACATAGACGCTCTTAAAAAATCTGCGAAGAGATTACTTACACTTTTGGCCATCGGAGGACATGACCCTCAAAATAAAGTTCTTGAGGTATTGAAACATAAGACTTTTTTTTGCTGGACACATAGCTCCAGAGTTTTTTAGCATCTGTTTGAATTTTGCCTCCGATGTACGTGCAAAGTCTTGAAAATCCCTTCTCATCAATTGTTTTTTTAATTGACGACGCAGGCGAGTGAATGTGAGATAAGATACTCTATCATTAAATCTTTTAAAGTTGTGATGCTTGTTTTTTTCTTTTTAATTGTTCTTATTGTATCCAGTTTAAAAATATATACAGAGTATTTACCATTTATTTTGTATAAGATGGCACATGTCTGTTAATTACTTTATTTATTTCTAAATGTTAAGTCAACAGTTTCTTCCAATGACTTTTGCAAAAGATTCTCCCAGTCTACGTCAGTCAAATCATTATTAAATTGTACATAATCTGCCTTATTAAAATTAAAAGATAACTGCTTTCGTGGACGAGTGGTTTAGTTGCAACATTTTTAATATAAAATTCAAGTGATGGATGATGTCTATCCTCGTCCACTAAACCAGAATCAGAACGATCTATGCAAGAGATCAATGAGTGATTACACAATATGAGATCAAGTGTTCTATTGTTAGAATTACGAATATTATTTTACTGCATTAACCCAGAGTACGAAGGCATCGATAAGAGGGGAAGATCTTTCATCCACTTGAGTGGCTTGAAAGAAGTTTTCATTTATGACATTTATCCAGTTTACATTTGATAGGTTAAAATCACCGACTATTGTAATCGCTTTTTTTTAGAAATGAGATCTGTGTCTATATAAATTACCAATGAATGAAGAAAAAGCGTTATTATCACCAGGGAAGATAAACACAACAAATATACATTCTACTACCCTTTGATCCATTATCATGTTTAATTACCACCTTAGGTTTCGTGATTGGTTATTAATCACCCTGTATGTAAAAATAAATAAAATAACTTAAATTAAAAATATATCCAAGGGGTATACGTTATTTACTGTCTTCTTGCTCTTATATACTTGTAATGTAGATTATGTGTGTGTAATGTGTTGGGTGTAATGGATCTATAAATGTATTTTTCTCTGATACCAAAATATTTGTGCTTTGATCATATACCTACATATAGGTTTACGATGCATTTGTTCCATACAAAATGCAACCGATGGCGTCGCGTCGACTTTCCCATTCGATGCAATAATGGTAATGTGTTCGCACGAGGGATGCACAGAATGATAGTAAAGCTTGATTGATGGATTCACGTATTTTGGTTTTAGAGCATTTTTTGTGTAAAAATAAAAAAAAATAAAAAAATTAAAAATATTGTAATTATAAAAAATGGGTGAAAATTAATAAATAATAAAAAATAATAACAAGAAAAGAAAATACAATAATAAATAGCATAGTTAGGAAAATAATGTTCCTAATTTAAAGAGGTGATTCTTTGCCTTATGTTCGAAAATCAATTGTTTTTGAGAATAGTGAGTTCTAAATATATTTAAATTTGGTACATTTGGCAACGCTACAACAAAACCGCGATACGAGCGCACGAATACCACAACTGATATATCGAATTGTTTACGTTGGTATAATATTTGCTGAAAATTATGCCGTGAATTTATATTTTTATTTAATAACGCTTTCAGTACATTACAAATACTAAAAAAATGGCAGGACTTACTGACACGTGGCGACACACCAGCAATACCCACGATTATCAGTCACTTGTTTAAAACAATTTAATTAGGCATATGATTTTAAATAATTGGGGTGCAAAATTAATTTATTTTATGACTAAAATAAAATAAGTTCAGCATTTTTTTTCCGAAACGACTGATTTTTGGACATGGGTTATAATAGCTATTTATGTATCAAGTGCGTTCCTAGGACTATAATGCCCTGAAGGTCGAAATAGCTCAGGCCTCTGGCCCGAGGGCTAGATTTCGACCTGATGGGCATTATAGTCCAGTAAAGCCCGTGGTGCATACAATGCTTTATGTTTTACCCAAAAAGAGTTTTTCAATGACTAATTACATTATTTATTCGCAATATAAAAAATAAGTTGCACCTGTACCTGTATACGTAAGTAGATAATGACTGGTGTTAAGTTTGACTTTGATGTTTTTATCAGTTAGTCAGTTGGCATTTTTTATTTAACGATTTGCTCAAAATGAAACAAATTCCACAAAATATAAGAGAAAAGGCCATAAAAGCGACCGAAAATCTTTTGCCAGTTAAATCAAGGCAACAGTATGATCGGGAGTATGTCATATTTGGTATTTGGAAAGATGCGAACGCAAGTCTTCAAATAACCGAAACCGTTTTAATGGCATATTTTCAGGAACTGGTAAGTTATTAATTTTATTTTAATACATATGTTTAACAAACTTTATTATTTTTAGTCGGAAAAATACAGTCCGAACTCTCTCTGGACCAAGTATTCCACCCTAAGGTCTACGTTGATGGTCTATGAAAATATAGACATTTCGAAATACCATCGTCTCATATCTTTTTTAAAAGTTAAGTCGAAAGGATGCGTCCCGAAGAAGTCTAAAGTTTTGGAAGGAGAACAAATATTAAAATTTATTAAGAAGGCTCCTGATGATATCTACTTGGTTACACAAAGTCATATTGGTAATGGGTGTTTTTGGAGGTTTAAGACGAGATGAGTTGGTCAAAATGACTATTGATGACATTGAAGATAGAGGAACAGTCTTGGTTATAAAGGTACCAGAAACTAAAACTTCAACTTCAAAAAGTTTTACTATCATTGAAGAAGATTTAGGCGCTTTAAATTTAATAAAAAAGTACACAACATTAAGACCAGCTGGAATAAAGGAGCGAAGATTCTTTCTTACCTATAGAAAGGGTCGATGTACAGTACAACCCATTGGAAAAAATACCATAGGAAGCGTCCCAACATTGATCGCAAAATTTTTAAAATTGGATAATGCAGAAGCTTACACCGGCCACTGTTTGCGTCGCACATCGTCAACTTTACTTGTTGAGGCAGGTGCTTCGTTTGAAACGCTAAAACAACATGGGAAATGGAAAAGCTCTTCAGTAGCTGAAGGATATATAGAAGAAAGTATTTCATCCAAAAACAAAGTAGCCAAAATGATTGCCAATTCAGTTAATTCCGAGGTTAATTCCGTATCGACTATTGAAAATTCTTTAATGGACTGTTCTTCTATACAAAATAGCGTTAGTGCTACCACCGCTGCTACCATCACAAAAAACACCGACCATTCTATAGTGGGATCAGCTACATTTTCCGGGACATTTCAAAATTGTAATTTTTATTTTGGAAATAAAGTTTAATTTTTAGTATTGTTTAAAGAAAAATTATTTTTGTATAAACTTGATCTTTATTGTGAGAGAAATAAAATTGGATAAGCAATAAAATTTCCATATTAGCGCATTAGGGCATTATAAGCGGGCATTATCATAATGCCCGCTTATAATGCCCTAGGTGTGATAGCAGGTATTATTGCTACCATAACATATTCCGTTTCTAAGGTATTACAGATCAATAATAGATGGGTAAAACATAAAGAACTTTTTTGCTTAGAATAATGCAAAGAATTACCTCTTAAAGTTACAAACATTATTTAAAAATGAATTATTGACAAAAAAAGCTGACTATTCGGTTTTATTTCAGTGTCATAAAATTCAACTTCTTCTACATAAACAGCATTTTTTCTAACTTGTAAAAAATATCAGGAAATAACCTATAAACAGGTTAGCACACTTTTTTAGAGCAATTTTGGGTAGAAATATAACTGAAATTTTAATTTCTTATTGCACATTTTCAAATTATAGACAAAAACAAAATAAAAAAAGACCTTTAATAGGTTGGATTATATTGGCAACAACCGCATTTTGTAATATACAACTTTATATCGTTTTCACGTAAATAAATATCTACAACCCTTTTTTTTAGCATGATCAAATTGCTGTATACTTCTTCATTATTAAGTATTTGGTAGTCATATTAAGAGTACTTTGTTTGCTTTACCAATCCTTATAGAAATTAAAAGTTAAAATATTTTTTACAGGAGATCTTGGATAATACGTCCCATCTCCGGTAAAAAAATCATTTTAAAAATTAATGCTAATTGCTGTAGAATTGAATATTAGCACATATAAAACTGTGATATAAGGACTGCATAAATAAGTCAAAAGATTTATTTTGTTTAAAACTAAAAGTTTAAATTAAGTTTAGAACATATGGTTGTATTTTTTTTTCTTATATTTCGTTGGAAAATCATCCCTTAAAGTTTGTCGGTACGGTACAGAGATCGGTCGTATTCAGAATACATTTTGGCGGTATTCAAATAATATTCGAATACATTTCTGTGTGGTATTCGGCGGAATACTTTTTGGTTAGTATTTGGGATCCTGTATTTGAATAATTTTGAAGTATTCGACGAATACTTTTCTAAGTACTCAAATACCGGCGATTCAAGTATTCGAATAGCGAAATGTGAAACCTGTGTTCGAATACCAAAATTGTTATGAGTGGAATAACAAAAGTATGGAAAAACGAGATGAGGACCTTTTTTTTCTTTTTATTTGCTCTTGAATTATTTTTTTTTATGTTTCTCTAGTATTCGAATCTCTTTCCCAGTATTCAAATACCGATTCCGGGTATTTATAAATACCGAGTATTCGAATACTTTTTTCGTCAAGTATTCAAATATTCGGTATTCGAATACTTTCTTTCCGGTATTCGTATATATATTCGAATACCGATTTTCAGTATTCGATCCAACTTTGACTGGATACCCTGCATTTTTTAAAATAAAAATGTGGATTTATTACGTAAAAACTGTTATTATGTTGCCACAGGTTGTAGCAATAGCCAGCAAAAATTACCCCAAATGATGTAAACTCTATACAATAGAATCCAGTTATAGAGACGGCCAAGAGACCATTTTTTTTTGGTTTTTATTTCTTTAGTAAGAAGAACAAAGTGCAGTATGCAACGAGACATAATGATTTTCATGGTGGTTCATTCAAAATTAAAACGCATAAACACTTTTAGCACTTCTGCAGCTTTTAGAGCTTTAGATACGCTCGGAATGATACAAATTTTTGCCAGTCTATAGTCATTATTATTCTAGCTTTCTTGACTATTGACGATAACATTTTGCAGAAAATTGTCTTAAGTCGGTTACTCATACTCTGTGAGATCGTCATCAATAGCAGAAAATTGTTCAAGTACGGACGTTATAAGCGGAGTCGTAATAAACGAATGTCTATTCATATGTATAAGCTCGTACTAAAACCAAACATACGCCTATACTTACGTCGCTAAAAACGATTGGTTGCTATATGCTAAGGCATACTAAACGGACTACACTATGTATATTTTTAATTAAATAAATGGACTGAATTTGCCATTTTCTTTTATTAAAAGGTATATCCTTAAATTTAGTTTATTTAATTAATCCTTATAATATAGTGGCATAAATGCAGGTTTAATTATCATATTGTCAAATCTCTTAAGCATTTATAGTCTCTATTACATTTTGGTCCACTAACATTCTAATGCCTCCATCAAGCGTACTTTTATTGGATTTCTACTAATTTCGATTTATCAGTACATACGTCATTTTAGATACAGAAATACGCAACACAATTTTACAATTATTGCTTTTAACAAAATTAATGTCATTAAGATGTAATAATGGTCTTTTATCTTGTTTTTATTAGTAAACTAACAAAAATTGACTTCTTGCTTAGTTTTAGTAAAAATACGACTTGGTAATACTCATGGTTTACAAATAAACATTGAATCGCATAAAAATGTATGCATTCCACGGTTCGATGCAGCGTACATAGTTGCGACGTCTCGTCGTCGCGCTCCAATTCTTTTGATATTAAACCGGGTCCAGACTTGCAACAATTCGCCGCGCCGCTCCACGCCGCATACTCCGCCACATAGCGCGGACGTGGACGTCGACGGAATTTACGTAGTTTCAAGAGCTTGTCGGTTTTTTGACGTCAAAGGAGCGCGCAAACAACGAATTGTTGCAAGTCTGGACACGATTTTAAATTACCGACAAGTTGTGGATTGGGGTGAACTCAAGCTGCAATACTTATTAGGTTTGCGATGTCGTTCGTTCCGACGTCCAGATATGTTCGCGGCGTGGTACTTTTGGAGGTCGTGGTATAAATTTGTACTGATGCTAGCGTTGCGAGATCTCTGTTTGCAACGTGGTTTGCGACGAGGCTTGTTTAATAGAATAATCCTTGTTTTTTATAAATTCCAATTGGATATACATTTTTGGTTTAAAGTAATATGTAATAGTACCAACAGGGTATGAAACTTGGTTCTAGACTAGGACATGAAATTAAAATTTAAAATGATTTGTAGGTTTTAACGCAAAATATAAATAGTGTATTTTCTAACAAGTGCTAGATATGTCACTTTTCTTAACGCGATTGCAGAGTTAGGAAGTGGCAAAAAGGCACTTATAGCACGTGTTAGGAATTATATTTTTTAAACAAGCGTAAGAAAACATAAAGACAATTTTTTAAATAATTTTTAAAATTTAATTCAATGGTATCTTATACCCTACATGTACTTACTAATATTGGTAGTAAGTGTACAATTTGTGGTATTATGCAGTGGAATGGCGAATTGCAAGAGTTTTTTTGTGGAAATATTGGTGTCTGTATAATGTATTTCTTCCACCTCTTGATTTACTTTAACCAAAGATAAACTAGTTTACAATATCGCTAAGTCTCTCCGCAAGAATATTTAGTTCGCAAAATTTCTCTTACCACTTATCCGATGGCCAATCAACATCTAGCCAACATTTTTGCGGTGCCTAAAAGTTCGCCGTATTTAAAAAACCTTTTGTTCTAGAAGAAATTATGTGCGGGACAGTCGTGCGGAAAAGTGATTTTTTCGCACGTGAGTAAAAATAGTCATGTTTTTAATAAGTGCGCAAAGTCAAGTGATGCCACATGCAAAAGGAGTCAGCCGCCTTGATGGTAGAGATACCTGTAAAATGTAATTTTTTTATAATATGTTAGTATAGTCCTATAGGAACATGTCTCTAAAATCTTATTGAACATAATTTTTAGTATTTCTTATATTACAGAGTCGTAAGTCACTATAAAGGTCGGGCCTCATATAACAGCAACGAGCCCGTGGACGTGCAAAAATGTTGTATTTAATTAAATTGCAGTAGTATGAGTCAATTATACCACGCTTTAAATTAGAATAAGGTAATACAGTTTTAAGGTTTGACCACATATTTCTCGAAAAACTAATTTTAAAAAACCTTTAAAAAAACAGACACAGATGTAACAACAAAATTAATTTTACACTTTTAAATACTTATTAAATTACTTTTTCTTGTATTATTTGTTTACAACTAACCATTAACCACACTTTTAATTTTTATACGTAATGAACTGAAATAAAGGTGACGCCCGTACAACCGTCCGGGAAACATCGGCGTTATCCGATCTACGTATGATTTCATTTTCTGAGCATGTTTCAGACCGTACGAGACACAGTCGTGCTACCATGCGGGTCTTACTACACTTAAAACTTGAAAAAAAGAAACAGAGATAAATAGGAAAATGTGTTTTATTTAAGCAAAGAAATATACATACATTAATTAATAGACTTAGCTTGACAAAAATGCATTGTATATTTTTGAGAGCAAGAAAAGTGATTTTGAATTTTTTCGAATTAATTTGCTCCACTTTCCTCTATCACCGTAAGATCGGGCTCGGTGCGGTTATGTGTGGCCCGAACTCAATCAATAATTTTATGTACCTATTCAATACTTTAAATGCGTTTTTCTTTAAACTTTATTTTAAAATAGACGGACACGATAACTTGGAAACTTATTCACCGATCTTTCTGAAGTTTTGCACACATATTTAAAACAAACATTACTCCCTATGTGAACCTACAATATTTTAAAAATAAAAAAACGATGGAAAAATTTTAACAAAAGTAATTTTCAAGCATCGTATTTTTCGATTTTTTTTTACATTTTTGAGTTTATCGACAAATTATGACATTATGACATTAGTAAACAAAAAATAATTAGTTTTTGATTTTCAAATTACTAGAACTGATGCTAGAGTGCCCGCCGATTAAGAAGTCTCTCTATGACCTTTCTAAAAAAATTACCGCACAGCCGCCATTTTAAATAATTAAAATGGAAAAAAACTTATACTACATAAATAAACAATATTTGAGTAAACTTCATACCAATTTTTAAAAATATATCATGAATCTTTTATACCAAAAAAACCATGAAAATCTATAAAAATTTAGGCATTTACATTTAAGAAGACATTTTGCACAAGTGTTTAGAACAATATTTTTTAAAGTGTTTCAGAAAAGTGTAACGTATTTATTTTTATTCTAATACTTTTTATTGTTAAATAGTATTTAATTCTCAGTTTTACCGGTTGCTTTTCTCCAACCTTTTACATTTTCTAACGCGAGATGCTGCCAAAAGTTTAACTTTGCACATGCAAACTCTTAATTGCGTTAAAACTGGGTAATATTAAAAAAACAAAAACAAATATAACCCATATAAACATATTATAATAAGTTAAAATCGATAACGAACAAAATATAAACAAATTAAATATAACATTCATAAGAATTAAAAAAGTTGCTTTGAAAGAGCCAAAAGGTCCGTTTACTGTAGTTAAAACCTAATAATCATTTCCTAATGAACTTTCCGAGAGTTATCTGATCTTCCTAATTTATAGTTTTTTATAATTAAATGTTTATTTTACTCAATCAATAAAAGTGTGGGTGTAATAAATAGGACGTCAGATAACGAAAACATTAAAAAAGTTCTTGTTTACCATTTTTTATTCAAACAGAAACGTTTCGTGCTAAAAACTTCTTGACCCATTTATAAAATGTTGTCATTTATTCTCTGATGTACAGGGTTGGTTAGTATATTTAAACAGAGCCTATTTCGTTTGATATTCAGGGTAGAAAGAAAGTTTAAATAAAAAAGTTTTAGAAAATTATCCAAACCATCAAAAAATATATTTTTGCAGATACAGAGTCAGTCAAAAATGTGTGAAAAGGAAAGTTTTAATTTTTTTAAATGGAATACCCTGTATAGTATTTTAAAAAACTAAATAGATCTTTTCTTCTAAATTTAAAAATATACGGTACTTATGTTTACAATTGTTTTAATCGTTTTTAAAATATTTGCATTTATATATGTAATTTGAATATATCGTGATAGGTACCAAATCGCAGTTGAACGCTATTTATTTATAATTATTATTTATTCTGCTGTCATCCTTTTTCTCATTGCATTGAAGAAGAAAAAAATATTTCGGTTGTTTTACAAAAATGACAATAATGACAAGCGCAAACGGAATATTACCGCAATCAACTCGAAATGCCAGTTCCTGCTAGGTCCACGTTTTATTATACTGAAAAGACTCTGAGGGAACGCAAAAGTATTCAAAGGAAAAAGCGCACAGCTTTGATGAAGATGAAGAACTACAAATTTTATTGTATTTTTAAAGTGGAAAAGGACTGTACAATTATTTTTATCTGATTTATAAATCCGTTTTTTTTTAAACCAAATTTATCACTGTGTATGCTAGTAAATACTTTGGAAAATCTATAAAAAGATTCGAACAGTATTTCATAATTAATATTGATATCACCCATATAAAATGTTGCCGGGTACAAAAATTGCCAGATAATCACAAAAATAGAAGACCAGCATATTGTAATGATATGTTAGTTAGGAAGAATGTAGACCGTGATTTTTTTAACACGATTTTTGGAAGCGATAAATCGAGATTTACAACAGCAGGGATATACAACCGACAAAACACTCATATGTGGTCATCAGAAAACCCCAACTCTTATGTTGAAATTAAAAATCAGGGTCATATGTCATTAAATGTTTGGTGTGGTATTGTTAGGAACCGAATAATTGGTCCGATTATATCTAAAGGCTTCTAACTGGAAATAGTTACCTACAGTTTCTAATCAATGAAGCTGAAGCTTTGTTAGATGAACTTCCTTTCAAGGAAGTTATAAACATTATATGGCATCAGGACAGCGCGCCGCTTCGTAACATTATACAAGTAAGACATTTTTTAACTAACCGTTTTACCGAGTGAATTGGAACTCACCACCATTTACTGACCACCAAATAGCCCTGACTCGACTCCTCCTTTAGATAATTTGCTATAAACCTTTATAAAGAATAAAGTTTATAAAAGGAGGAGTCAACATTTGGAGGATTTAGGAGAGGGAATCCAAAGAAGTATCGATTCGTTGAACAAAAAACATCTTGAGTTTATTTGCAATTTTTTGTTTTAAACTGAACGACGATTATAGAAAATGTGTTAAAAATAACAATAAAAATAATATATATATTCTAAAATATATTTGTTTATTCATGGCAACAGCAATTTTGTGTAAAAATATATTTAAATTATATAAACGCAAATATGTCAAAAACGGCTAAACCAATTGTAAACATATCATATATTTTTGAATTCAGACAAAAAAGATATATTTATATTTTGAAAATATACTGGGTGTTCCAAAAAAATCTTCTATACACATTTTTGGCTCACTCAGTATCAGCAAAAATATATTTTTTTGACGGATTGAATATTTTTTTTTAAATTTTTGTATTTAAAGTTTTTTTCTATCTTGTATAATAAACGAGATAGGCGCTGTCTAAATATACGGACCAACCCTGTACATACAGGGAAAAAACAATAAAGATGATCTAAAATATATGTTTTCTCTCTTAATTTTTAAATTATTACGTTTAAATCCTATTTTATTAATTTACTTTTTACAAAAAAAGTCTTCGGTACGGTCTTTATACTTTACTGGTCCTTTTAATAATAAAAAAGATAAATTCCAACATTTTGCCTAAAACTGGTACCTTGCAAAAGACTTTTAGATACCTAGAGCATAACAACATGTTTTTCTTAGGTTGCGGAAAAGAAGAATGTTTTTTTTACTGCCCTATACCCACGTATATTGGAAAACAAAATATAAGTTTTATATCTTGCGAATTAGCTTTATTTGCTACTGTTTAGCTGGCACGACGTGTATACTTCGTCTACAAACCCACGATCCGAAATGTTTCATAAGGTCGAATTGATTACAGTTAATTTTTGGCTAAATTTTACTTTTTTTCAAAATACTTACATTTTATTTAGGAAACTCTAACTTTAAAATGCCAAAAAGTACATTTTCTCTTGCTTAAAAAAACAAATATCCTGCATACGGGACAGCGACCTCAGCGGGAATTTATAAATCTACGCTCAACATCAACATACATAAATTTATTTTGTATAGGTCCATATTTTGGATTATTTCCATCGCAATAAATTTTGGGACGAATGTAAATACGAGTAACGTAAACACAAATAAGAACATACGTCTTATTTTGTTGAATTTTAATGTGTTAAATACTAGCAGGTAAATATTAGACAAAGAATGCCTGCATGTATTTTTTTTATCTTTGGACAAACCACAAAGGCTAAAAGCCTAAATACTAACGTACCGTGGGTGTCTTAAGCGAGGTAAGAGGGAGTTTGTTGACAAGGGACTTAAATACTTGAAGATTTGGGGGGAAGGAAAGACCTCCGCGGGCAGCAGGTTCCACAATCTAGAAACTCTAGGGATAAAAGCGAACAAAGTGAGAAGTTCGGGGCCTGTCCAGTTGGACCGTATAGGGATGCATACGCGCGGAACCACGAGTTTCTCTGTTGGGAACCGTGAGTGGAGGAACTATACTGGACAATTCTTCAGAGCAGAAGCCATGGAAGTACCTATAAAAAAGCGATAAATCCCCTACGGTCCGACGATGGGTAAGAGAGGGAAGCCTTTCTGTAAGTGAAGGATCATTAATGAGACGAATAGCTCTTCCTTAAATAGAATCAAGAATGCTTAGGGTTGTGAGGGACGCCATGCCCCAGATATGAGAACAATATTCAAAGGGAGGTCGGATTTGGGACACATATAAAGTGTATCAATTAGAAGCAGAAAAATACTTTTGGCTCGAAAGAGAAATCCAAGCTTTTTGAAGCTGCCGTGGCTATAGATACAATGTGTTTATGCCAGTTAAGGTTACTTTCAAATGTGACGCCCACAAGATTGAAGGTGTCTTTGCTCTGTAAAACTTGGCCGCTCATAAGTAGAGGATAAATATTTGATGACTCTTTTCGCGACAAGGAACATGATTGTGTTTGGGATGCATTAAAATGAACGAGATTTTGGCGCCCCAGTCCAATATTAAATTAAGATCCTGCGAAAGAGATATCTGCATCGCTCTGCGTTGTTTTCCAAATCAGGTTTAGTGATGGGTTTAGGAACCTGAAAACTGGAGTGAAGGGTACTATCGTCGGTGAAACTATGAATGGAGTTAGTTGTGGACGAGAGAAGGTCGTTGATGTGAAGGATGACGTATCGTTATCATTTAGTTGTTCTTTTAAACTGTCTTTTCCTATGAACGTTTTAAACTGGCACGACGTAATTTGTAACGAATAGTTGCGATATGGCGTACCTGAAGTTTTTTTATACTTTGTATTTTTACTGCTTCTGCATTTCTTAGGCTGAAAACATAGTGGAGCGACGAGGAAATTGTTATTTTCTGCCGTGACGAGGATAGCAGCGAGCAAACAGCGCGACATCGCGTCCAAATCAAACGCGTAAAATGACATGCATCCCTGGATATGCATGCGTGCATATTAATGCCGCAAAGTACACCAAGTAAGCGTAAAGGGGGGCCACACATAACTGCACCGAGCCCGGATTCACGGTAATAGAGAAAAGTGGGGCAAATTATTTGGGAAAAATTTAAATTTTTATGCTCTCAAAAATATACAAAGCATTTTTGTCAAGCTAAGTCTATTTTTATATGTATGTTTTTCTCTTTGTTTAAATAAAACAGATTTTCCTATTTACCTCTTTCTTTTAATAAAAACTATAAGTGTAGTATAGGCAAATGTCTGGCTATTGTTACATCTTGTGAATAATATGTGTAACGCGGCGTGACTTACAACGGTTGGTCGGTGATGTTTGTTTACTTGTTAAAAAGCGGTGCCGGGTATGTGGTCGGGCACGAAGCGGTGATATTAAGCCTACACCATTGGATTTCAGCGGTTCATTTCAAAATTGCGACACGGCCGTGCTACGGTGCAGGACTTGGTGTGATCATTTATGTGGTCAAACCATAAAACTGTGTCACTTTATTTGTAAAAGTATATTTTATAATCAGGTTTAATTTAATACGTGGTATAATTGACTCATATTCCTGCAGTTTGATTAAATACAAAACTTTTTGCACTGCAATACTGCATTCCCCTACATTTCACCAGGGAAACGCACGGTCACGGGTCCGTTGGGGTATGTGTGGCCCGACCTTAATTTGTGGTAACGCGACGAGCTTTTCCCTCAAACTTGTCGCGTTCTATTTGATTTTACGCGTTTGCTCGCCGCTATCCTCGTCGCTCCACTATGTTTTTAGCCTTATTGTACAAATAGGTTGGTGTTTATCAAAAGGTCAACATATTTTCTGCACGAAATATCGGTTTAAATAGAAAATTTGTAATTAGAGCTTTTGCACGGTTACTAAGCAAATTATTTATAACTTCGTTGCATTAGGTAAATAACTTTTTTCCTTATCAGAAAAAAGTGAATGGATTAAACTGTGATTAGAAAACCTTTAAAATAATTGGAAAAATATGGGGTGTTACAAAAAAAGCGTCACTTTTATTGTCGGTGAAGTTTACCACAATGTTTTACAGGCAATTTGCAAAAATCGTAAAGGTTATAGTTACGACACCTCCCGAAAGCGATACCAGAAACATGTGTTTGAGCCTTATGGTTCCATGACTGTAACCGTTACCATTTTTGGCACAACGTTTAAAAATTACCTATAAAACATTGTGGTAAACTTGTCCGACAAAAAAGTGACGCGTTCGCCCAGTCCGACACCCAACAAATTTGAAATTGACAGGCTGGGTTAAAGCGCCCCGCCGCTTCCATATATGGCGATATGAATATTTGTGGTAGACTTGGTAAATAGAACCCCTTAAAGAGGTTTTAAAAGGGCTCTTATCATGATGTCCATTTCATTACTGGCCCAGGCGCTAAAACCCTTTAAGCGATTTAGAAAAAATGGGGTACACCTATTTAATGCTGTGTTTATGTCAGAGCTGTTTTGAGCGAGGTTAGCAGCTCGGCTTGACTGAGGCATGTTACTGTACCATAAAGGTGATTTTGTCGAGCCAGGCTGCTAACCTCGTTCCTGTCGCTCCGACGTAAACACATCTTAATATAATCAGGCGCTTTTAAAGCTTTACCTTAGATTTGGATTATAAAGTTTAGTGTCGTCTTGTGGGTACTACAGCCAATATTATTTAGAAAAAAGTACACCACTGACTCTGTACAAGGTTTTTATATTTTTTTTCCGATAAAAAAAATGCAACGTATTTAGTTTCTTTTTCAGGGTAAAAATCAATGTCTTTTATTGTGTTGTTTATCGATACTTTTTAGAATGACCTATAGTGGCTTAAATTTTTTTCCAAAACGAAGCTAAATACGAAGAAAATACTATTAAACACTAAAAACATGTATTTTTAATTGCCTTATTGGGAAAAAAAATTAAAAACTTTAGGAAAAGTAAGTGGCGTACTTTTTGTTCTCAATGATATTGGGTCTGATGCCCACCGAGACGCCACTGGACACAATAACATGAATAGGTAGAGCTTTACAAGCACCCTACTATCTTTTAGAAGTGTGTCAAATTTTATTTAAATTAAAAAGGGTTTTTAGGATATTTAAAAATTACCGATTAAAAAAAAAACAAAAAACTTAAATCCTTAGTATCTTAGAAATGATGCAAGATCGGACATAAGTATATAAAAACTTTTCGGTGTCACTTTGGTATGCAGTCTACCCATCTATCTCTGTTATAGTATGCGGTCTACCATTTAAAATACAAAATTTTTAGAATCAATATACAATACTTTATTTGTTTGGTAGCCGAAAGGTGGGAATAAAATTTCTTACTGGATGTGTATTAGTCTTCGGTTGAATGAAAGAATAAAAACCAGGTTTTGCTTACCAGAACTAACTACTCGTAAGTCAGTATTAGTCTTGGATTTAAATTAAGGAATTAAAAAAAAGGATTTGCTTACCAGAACTAACTATTCGTTAGTGTATATTAGCCTTGGGTTTATTTCAGGAATTAAAAAAAAATAATTTGCTTACCAGAACTAACTATTCGTAATTAAATAAAACTGTTTTAATTACCCTATCGGGACGCCGTACCTACCTGCTTCACAACGCAGTGTCGAAATTTCTTCTAACATAATTTGACGCGTTTTGTTTTTCAGTAAAATATCAAAGTGGCTGCACTGATATGTTCCTGTAAGGCAGGCAAAACCCGTCAGTGGATAGCGTCCTGGAGAATAACATAAAAAGCAGGAGCTTATTTGTTAAAAAAGGCGGATTACTTTTTGTATATTATTTCGACAGTAAAAAATTATTTTTATTTGTCTTATATCCTGTATACAATCATTTACAAATTCGAGGGCCACCATTAAGATCTCGGAAACGGTACGAGATACAGGGTTGGTTAAACTGGGGCAAAGTTGCGACTTTTTATGCTTAACAATATTCCCTTTAAAAAATGTAAAAATTTACAACTGTTTCGCAATTATCAAAAAATAAACGATATTTGGCAAAACGGTCTATTGACAGAGATATTTTCAAATAAATAACCCATTATTAGTATCGCTTTTGTCGTTCTACAGAATGGTGCCCTTAAATTTAGGATCCTACAAAATGATGCCATTAAATTTAGCCATTTCCATGTTGTACCCATAAACTATATTGAAAATATAAATTTGTATGTAATTTGCTGAAAAAGAGAAATAATAAGGCATTTTTGGTGCTAAGGAATTTTAAGGTTTGACTCTAAAATACAGTAATATATTTACGAAAGAAGAATCTATACGTTTATCAATATTGTATTTCTCTTGGGTGTTTTATATTGGTCCATACTAATATGGGTTATTTTCCTATTTACCCTATTTAAAAGTATACAGGTTGTCCCAACTCCATTTATTCGAAATTTAGTCTTTGTGCTGATTACCCGTGGCTTGTTATTAAATTATACAAAATAAATAATTAAATAGAATAAAAAATAAGCAGTAATGAAGAAAAAAAAGATGCACCCCCGAACAGAAAATTTCCCGAGCGTTGAAAATAAAATCAACATTTTTAATGGTAAAATGGTAAATGATGGTTTTTCGGGTCGAAACGTTACATAAAAAGTGTAAAGTGTTATGTGTCCTTGCATTTATAATTAAAATACTTATTAGTTTATTAAGGTGGAGTTTACCTTAATAAAAATTAAAACTGTTTTGCAAAAATCCGGGTTTTTGTCGATAATTCCGGAACGGTACTAAATTAAAACTTTGCTCCTATTTCACAAATCCTGTATCTCTTACTGTTTTCAAGATCCTCATGAAGGCCCTCGAATTTGTAACAGCCTGTAATACCAAACCAAGCATTAAAAACAAACTACGTATTTGTTTAATTTGCTTCACCCTGTACTTTCATTTTTATAAGTAAGCATAAAATACACAAACACTATCGAAAACACTATTCAATGTTTACAAAACTGCTTTGCATTTTATCTGTGTATACGATCTCTTTTCTCTATAAATAATCGGGTAATTATTTTGAAAAGTAGACCTTTAGCTGTAATATTGTTCAAGGTTTACACGTCCCTGTATAATTACGCGTATATTAGGGATTGAAGGACTTTAGAATGTATTTAAATCTATTTTATATGGCGCCCTATTAAAAAAATGAGGTAGATAGATATTCTTTATTTGCTCAATAACTTATAGTACATTGATATATACATATGGTGACATATACTTTGATATATACATATGGTGACATATACTTTGCACTGACGTTTTAGCATCGTCAACAAATTACAATAAAATTTAAATATTTAAAATACTTAAAAAAATATAAATTATAAAATAAAACAATTAAAATGTGACATAAGGTAAATTGTAACACAGAATAAAATTCCATGAAGCAACTACAATCCATTATTAAAATTAAACTCATAGTATTCTGCCAAATTGTATGGACATATCTCTATCAATAACTTTTTGTTGAAGTTCTAAATTTATTTAGACCAAAATTCTTAATTTTTGTAGAAGTGCTGATTAAATAACTTTATTGAAGTTATAGAGAAATTTTTTGTGTTAATGTCAATCGGTGAGTGGGTATTATTACTTTAGTTTTATGTCTTGTGTCATAATCATGAACAGAACTATGAGTACTAAATGTGTTTGGATTGGTTTTGAGATACAAAAGGCATTGGTGTATGTATAGTCCTGGCAGAGTCAGTATGTTAAATTTCCTAAAATATTCTCTACAAGAAGTCTTGCTTGTTACACCCGCAATAGTCCGCAAAGCCATTTTTTGTAGTTTGACCGACCGATGTCCAATTAGTTGAGTTACCCCAAAAAAAGGATTCCATACATATAGTGGCTCTGGAATAGAGCCATATAGGCTTGTCTTACTACCATCTGTGAGGTGTATTCAGATATTTTTCTAAGCAAGAATATAACGCTTGAGGATTGGAAGAAGAGAGAGATTAGAGAAAATATTATTAACACCAGGGGCGCAATTAGAGAGGGGCTATAGGGGTTTCGCCCCCAATAAGGCAATTGGTGTCCGCAATAATTATTAAGCATTTAAAATGTATTAGAGGTTTTCGGCATATACATTGTGTCCCAGGATAGGTGTTACAAGAGGACAAATGGATTAAAGATTTTGGTTTTCTTTTTAAAAATAAAAGTAGTTAACTCCTGGTTATTTTTCATATTTTTAGTTATAACTCGCATTTTGTAATACCAATCGAAGTAAAATTTTGTATTTCTTAGTTTTGGACTATGCTAACATTTTTTCCAAAATTTGGTTATAAAATTCATTCAAATGTTTGATTCATTTTTCCTGTTTTTTTTTGTTCTGGACATCCACAAAGGCTGAAAGCCTAACAACGTACCGTGGGTGTCTTAAGGTAAGAGGAAGTTTGTTAACACGGACTTTAAAAACTTTGAAGATTTGGGGGAGAAGGAAAGACCTCCGCTGCCAGTAGGTTCCACAGTCTAGAAACTATAGTTTATAAAAGAACGAAAGAAATGGGAAGTTCGGGGCCTGTCCAGTTGAACCGTATAGGGATGCATACGTGCGGGCACCACGAGTTTCTCTTGTTGGGAGCTTCAAGAGAAGGGACTATACTGATAATTCGTCGAAGCAAAAGCCGTAAAGTATCTATAAAAGAGGGATAGATCTCCCAGACCTCGACGATGGGCAAGAGAAGGAAGTCTTTGAGTAAGTAAAGGATCATTATTAAGACGAACAGCTCTTTCTTGAATGGTATCAAGAATGCTGAGGATTGTAGGGGATGCCATTCTCCCAGACATGAGAACATTATTCCAGAGAGGATCGAATTTGAGATAACATACAAAGTGTATAAATTGGAAGAAGAAAAATACTTTTGGCTCGAAAGAAATCCAAGCTTTTTGAAGCCGCGCAGGCTTACACCTGGGACAAACTGTATATCCTATAAAAGTGAAACTTAAGCCCCCCCAAAAACCATCGGGTGGTTGCAACGTTGCCAAATGTTTGGGAAAATTTAATTATTTACGATCCATTTTCTCGAAAAACTATTGATTGAACATAATTTATTATGAACTTTTGTTTAGAATAAAGCAAAATATCACCTCTTAAAGTTACGAAGATTATTTTGCTAACACCCTGTTTAATTTTGACTTTTAAACTTCTCCTTGAACCGACCTTTTATTTATTTCTGCATTTTAAAGCCATCTTAAGCGCTAAATTTTTACGTTTGCATTTTATGTGCTTGTTAATAGTAGTATAAAAAGGAAAAGCGGCTACTTAATGGTAAAAAAGAGGCTTATTTCGTCACTCGGATCTATTTCATGCAGGCGTTGAGTATATAAACTTTCAGTAAAACATATTTACGCTTCTGTTTTTACCTTTTTATTATTCAGTATGTCGGCATAGCTATGTGCATGTCAAAGGCTTATTTTGTTTGGCTTGCATAATAAAATTGCGAATATGTTTTTAAAACTGGTATAGACCTAATCAGTATACAATGTGTTTAAAATAAATGCAAACTCGTTCAAAATAGCAGCAGGTTGTTGCATAAAAGTTAGGTTAACATTAGTGTATGATGGGAGGGTTTCTGGTTAGAGCTAATGCGTTGTAATAAAACGTATTTATTGGTGCAATAAACAACTTCAATGATTTTTTTGAAAACGGTTGCCCAAAGCGATTTTTAGAAAGTATAAAAATATATTATAGTATATCTATTCTAGAATGCCACATTAAAAAAAAATCAAGTTAGCGTGTATACTTTAATAATGCTTATAAAATAAAAAATGCAAGGAAAATGTTTAATTAAGTAGATAAATTAATATTTATTATTCAAGATGCATTTTCCCTACATCCTATAAATAGCCGACACTTATATAGTAATTTATGTAACAAGTGCATAAGGTTATACTTTCTTTTACGAATGGAAAGTTTGGCAGCACGAGCCGTCAGACGAGTGCTGCAATCCCTTGAGTAAAAAATGTGTTGCATACGATATGTTTTCTAAAATCGTATAACATTTACCTAAATTACCATTTTATTTGTTTTATTTTTTTATACTTAGTTATTAATTTTAACTTGTTAATTGTCTTGGAATTGGGGGCAACTCGATTTGTATTTATTAGTTTTGGAACATGCCATTGCACCAGCTTTCCCAAAACGACGTATAAAAATTCAAACATTTTTGGTCCATTTGTCCTCTTGTAACACCTATCCTGGGACACACTGTATTTATTTTAAATGGTTTTTGAAATTTTTAAATTAAAAATATAAGTTATTCTTAAGATTTGGCGATAAAATGTACATTTTTAAAAATCATTTTTTTGTCGTACACACCCGACGTGAAACTACGTGTGTTTTTCTATATCCATAGAGACATCTAAAAGCATAAATTTTATGAAGCTATATAGCTTAAACGATTTTGACCAAATTTGACGAATCTAAAAGAATCTTTAGTCGGAAACGATTCTTTTGGAGGTATCCATCATCAAAGTTTAAAAATAAACTAGCCTCATGTTCACTACATTCCCCCTTCTTTTGCATACAAATTACTGTTTTAAAGGTAAAAGGCACACAATATTTCATTTTCACCCTTTAGAACCCAGTTTTTCTATGTATTTTACACATTTTATCAAATAAATTGCAAAGGTTAACTTTAAAACGCGACAACCATGAATACACGGCGCCATAGACTACTGCAATGTAAATTAATAATTGAAAGTGAAGCGTTTGAAATTTAATGCAAAAAAGTGTAAAATCCATAAAAACAAAGTTTTAAAAGGTAAAAATGAACTATCGTATGCCACTTTAGCTTTATATGAAGAATTATGTACAAAAAGGGGAAATGCTGAAAATAAGGTTTCTTTAATTTTCAACTTTGATAATGGATTTGGATTGGAAAAACGTTTCCAAGTTAAAACCCCCGTAACAAAATTTGGTCCAAATCCGAGTTGCCCCCACTTTTGAGACAATTACCTTTGATTTTTGTAGCATGACCATACT
Organism: Listronotus bonariensis; assembly: GCA_014170235.1. NCBI lineage: Eukaryota > Metazoa > Arthropoda > Insecta > Coleoptera > Curculionidae > Listronotus > Listronotus bonariensis. The sequence continues at coordinate 44,014 of JACEGR010005814.1, forward strand.
ATTGCAGCAACAAATCATGGCCTGCCTCTTTTATGTTTTATATTGAACTGTATGCACTAATGCATTTTTTAAAAGATAATTTAGAAAATTTGATAGGTGTATATCAAATTTTCTAAATATTCCTTAAAAAAATGAATAATTACTTTTTGTAGAAACACTACTTAAACAGTATAAATTATTTTCTAATTTCTGAGTCTGATCTAAATTCCTTACTTACAATCTATTATTAATAATTTCTATTGCTTATTTGCAAACTGTCAAATTTTAAATTTAAAATTTGAAACGTGAACTAAAAGAAAGATTGGCAAAATCAAAGGTAACTTGACCTTTACTTCAGTTGATGTCGCGTGCGTTTACTATTCCATTGCATAATTTCATATTTAAATAAATTGTAGTATAGGCACTGAAACAAAACACTAAATTAAATAAATATGAAAAAAATCTCGAACTGTTAAAAAAAGTTACTTTTTTAAACAAATCATTTTTTAAACGGTCGTGGTAAAAAATATCTTCCTTTGAATTCCCCAGTCTTTTACCATGCAAACAATAAGTTTTGCTCTTTTTCCTTGTCAAAGCAAATATTTTTGATATTCAAACAGTGTAGCTTTTATACCACACCTAAAAATACGACTCTAATGTTAAAAGCATAAAAAATATTTCCATAATAGAGTCACTTGTTCGCAGCTTTTTTCTTTTTGTTTGCTGACACAATATGGTTGTTATAGGTTTACTTTATTTTGTTTACGGCCCTGCCAATGTCGTATTTTTTAGAGAACATTTCAGATGTGTGGGATGAAAATAGAAAAAAGAAAGAAAATATTGGTACATCGTGCATGTATGTTTACTCAAACGATTTTTAAATAAATTATGTAATTTTTTATGTTAAACGGTTTTATTACAATAGAAATGATGAAGGTTATGTACCTAAAGCTAAAAAATAATTTAGTAAGTCCTAGCTACCAGATCATATCAATCTTCCCCTCACTCTGGGTTATTGATCAGACAATAAATAAAATCGTTGGGAGTAGCGTATACAGAGTAGATATCAAGATAGACATTTCACGTGCCCAACGATCTTATTATTTGTCTAATCAATAACCCTTACCTTTGACCTGTCATATTTTGAGTTCCTTACAGAATATTACATGTGATTTTTGAGAGTATTTTAAAATTTTAAAATAAATATATGTACATATAGGTATTCAGCCTATTTCGTGAGATTCCGAGATTGACCCTTTAATTTGGCTAATAGGACTGCGCAAAGTACCTTTTCCGCACCTAACTGTTTGCGCGTACTGAAATGTATCACTTTTTGCTCTTGTTGGAAAAATAACTATTTTTTTGTAAACGGTAATGTAAAAATATTATTTTTGATGATTAAAAATAAAAAAAAATAAAAACATATTGTGAAAGTTAGACCCCTTAATAATAATATTATAAAGTTTATTATCGCGCATTATACTTCTTTGACAACAATCTTTTTTAATGCAAAAACACATCGTTAATATGAAAAATTTTACTAACATAAATTTTTAAAGAAAATTAAATTTTCTTCAAAAAGCTCTATTCGTAAATTTTCATTAAATGGGACGTTTCTATGTACCTAATCGGGCTTTAAACATTAAACCATTTTATTTTGAATTTAGTAATAAAATTGACATTTATTAACCCTTTTTAGGGAGGGGTTCCTTTTAACAACGAATATTCATACCGCCATATACAGGGTGGTCCCTAAGTAATGGGCCAAAATTCAACTGGAGGATTGTGACGGTAAAATATTGCAATTTAACTAAACTTACCTCAGTACAAAAGTTGATATTAACGAAAATATAGGGTATTTTAAGTTTAAAAAATATTTTTGATATATAATATATTATTTTAATAATATTTAATAAATTTCGAATATTGTAATAAAACTTAGTATCTAGGGTTTTTTGACAATTTATATTTAATGTTAATTTTTACGTAACTAACTAGAGAACGCCACCTACACTACTTTAAATTCCTCTAATACGTCCCAACTATTTTGTACTACTCTGTATGTACCATTTAGGTAAACCAGTACTACTACATATATTAATATTTAAATAAATACAACACAAATTAAAAAAAATGCCCCTTATCAAAAGTGGTCACTTATTTTATTTTTCAATAAATTCACCCCTTTAAAAGTTATTCGACGCAAAAAATTGCTTTTAGATTTAACTATGGTGACCTAGAGGAAGGTGTTTAAATGAAATCGGTATGTTTTGAAAAAAACGGGTTTAAATTTTAGCATTTCTATTAGTAAACAATAGAGGGCGCTCGTCATGATTATAAGATATTAAAACAGCGTTGCCAGGCATACCACTATGTAGTAGAATTTATCCCATTTTCTCATAGATAATATAAAGAGTTTTTTTATTAAACGGGTACCAAAACTATTTTGTTTTTATTTAAGTAAAATTAGAAAAAAAAGTTTAGACCAGCTGAATTTGGAAATAATAATTGTTTATTTACCTATGGCAAAGTTAAATTCTTTAAAGTAATTTTGCACTAAGATAATATCCAAAGAGTAATTAAAAGAGCCTAAATCTACCAAAACTATCAATCGGTGATTAAAATTTTTATTGTTATTTTCTTTTTTTTACTTTAGTATTTGCTGTATTTGTAAGTTGGAAAAATTTACCAATACTAGGTCACCATAGATTTAACTTTTTAAGTTTATTTTTGGCCCACACTGTATCCAGAAATTTATCAAAAAACAAATTACTATCGAACCACGCGTGCTCACTGTATTAATAGTTTCTGTGTTTTCTACCAAGATAACAAATATACAAGGGTATTTTCAAAGTTGAGTCACTTATGTTAACAGCCTGTAGAACTCGTGAAAAAAGTTGATATACCAACAATCACTTAAATAGATATGTATATAAAAGTTGCATAATAGGAGGGTTATATTTATAAAAAAAAATATTAAGTTAAATGAATACCGTTTTAAACTTCTCAAAATTGTCTGTCTTTATTCAATTAACGCAAAATCTTTTCGGCGAATCCACGACTCAAAAAAAAAAATTCTGGTATCTTTAAATAAATTACAAGCATTCTCATTAAAAAATAAGAATATAATTGTGTACACAGATTTCCTGAATTCCCTACCACTACCGTAAAATCTTAGCAATTATTGTTTATACTCTTATCGTTTATCTAAATTTAGAAAATGTTTGTGTTATTGTATGGTTTTTAGTACAAGTTTTTGGTTAGACCAGTTGCATTAGTCCTTTAATAAAAATAATGTAAACTAACTCTCTTATTATGCAACTTTTACATAGGTGATTTTTGGCATATCAACTTCTTTTCTCGAGTTTTACAAGCTGTTAAAATAAATTAATCTTTATTTTAACAGCCTGTATATGATAAGTGTTTCAAATAATATTTCAGGCCAAAATTTATTAAGAATGGGGCATTTTATCACATTTTTTCAAGACTCAACTATTAACTTACTTTATCAAAGTCCCATCTCCAAAAAATAAAAAAAGCTGTTGTGAATATTGAAATAATTTAATTACCATTTTTTAATATTTTTAAGCATATTTGTCCTTTTGTAAATCTTTTTGCTTACATACTGTTTACAAGTGATTTTTTTATTACTTACAAATAGAAATCCTAAAATCTCATCCAAATTAAGCTAACACACATCCACTGGCGTAGATATTATATTCAAATATTCAAATTACTATATCTAAAAACTGAAGGACATGGGGCCCACACCAAATTTAAACCAAATGCTAGTGCCTTTAAGAGTAACACTTTGATGAAGAAATTGTAAATTATAAAATATGCAAAAAATAGTTGATTTTTTGGATTACCCACCTTCCTACTCCCTCAGAAAAAATCCAAGTTTTAAAAGCAAATCATCCGTTTGTATTTTTTTTATAATTTTGATTAAATTTTGTCGACAAATTCTAAATTTCGCTAAAATATTTACCTTTTTCGATAATTAGAGGCATCTGAAAATTTTACATAAAAAAGTTGTGAAGTGAAAAAATTCAACTGGCTATAGTTTTTTAAAAAATATAGATATTTTTTAAAATTTAGAATTTTTGATAGAATTTGATTTAATTTACGAAAAAATAGAAAAAGGGATTTTTTTTTGAAACTATGATTTTTTCTGGGGAAGGGGGTAATATCCAAAAATCACCTTTTATTCGCAAACTTTAAAATTAAAAATTTCTTAACCAAAGTGTTTCTCTTAAGGCCACTAGCATATGGTATTAATTTGGCTTAGGTCTTATGTTCCAGTTTTCAGATAAAGTCATTTAAAAAATATTATCTACGCCAGTGCACATATCACCCACAATTTTTTTCATTTATGCCGTATTTTCTTTTTCGCTAAAAGCTGACATTCATTTTTATTCCAATTACAAACATGTTAGTGTCCTCCTACGAATGGACTATTACAATAATCAAGAACCGCCAAATATGCATTGAACATTATTGGTCCAAGGAAATATTTTGGAAATGGGAAATCTACAAGTCCGTTATGCAAATGAATTTTATTTGTTGCCGGGATATTCGGGACAAACATTTGGAAGTGGGTTAATGGAGGTTTTTTTCGTCTGTGAATATATTCATTAATAATAAAGTTTTTCTAGAAAAAGGAAATAAACTGATCGCAAATAGAACCGTTAAAAATCATATAAAAACTTTTACGTATCTATAATAAATAATTAGAAATGTAGGTTAGGTTCTTACTAACCAGAAAATAAATAGTAGATAATTTTAATAACTGCTAATTTGTTTTTTTTATTACTTACTTACACAAGCGAATAGATTAGCCGTAACATATACCCTACATTTTAGTATTAAGTTTAACTTTTTAGTTGTTTAAAGATAATTTTTAAGACTAAAATAAAGGTTAAAAAAAACGATAATACAAACTGTATTAATAATAATTAAGGCGTTGAGATGCAAAGTGGTCTAACCCTCAATTTTACCAAAACACGTTTATAACAAAAAAGTTATCTGTTATTTAGGTATTTTTAGATGCAATGTGGTCCAGGCAACCTTTGGCTACTAATTGGTAAAAATCGATTGATTTGCAAAATAATGCGATATACCGATATACTCTTATATCGAAAGTCGCTTTTCTCATTTATTTGTAGTATTTCGGGCTTAGGCCACTTTGCATCTTAAAGCCTAAATTTCTTTCGAACTTAAGGCATAAATTAAAATTACAATTTTTATTAGATTGTTGTGTCCGTTTATAAATCTTATTTTACACTTATCAAACTTATTCTTAAACAAATTAGACCAAGTTTACCTTGAAGAAATTTGACAGTGTAAAACAGAAAGGCAAACTGGATATCTAAGAAATTCAAACTCGCCTTGTTAAATTTGTTTAAAGGATTAGAACACGTACTATTTTTATTTAAATATTTAATGCAAAACTACCATCCTAAAGCATTTCTCACACGGTCAATATTATTAAAGCAAGATTATTGGCGCAATATTTTCTGACATTATAATATTGTGTTAATAAAGAGGTACATCTAATATTATTGATTAATAACAATATTGCCACAATAATATTGCCGTCTGAGGGTGCTTTGACACTATATTATTGTTTTAATATACTTTTTACACATTCAATATTATTTATCAATATTAATATTGCCACAATAATATTGACCGTCTGAGGATGCCTTATTGGATTAAAAATTGACAGTCCGCAACAACTTTTCCCTTAATTTTATCGTGATTCGGTTTTTGTTGTGGTTTTCATTGAGTGTTTATTTAAAGATTTTTAGAACAACGTTGGAATGTGCTTGTTTAAATAAAAAATATTTGCTTTTTACCGAAAACTTAAAGATCGTTTGGGGTAATAAACATATATGTTTTTTGCCAGAATCACCTCAATTGGCCACTTTGCTTCAAAGAAGTTTGTCAAATAATTTTTTTAATTTACAATTTCGTTCCCATAACAAATATCAAATGTTTGAATAAATTGTAAAGGTAAAACCAGCTATTTACACCTATGTCTTCAAACAAATTGTGTTTAATATTTGATCAAACCAACTTATTAGACATTAGCTATATTACAGAAAACAGCTGTTGTTATGCGGTTCTATCCCCTATTTTGCTGTTTTTGTTTTAAAATAAAAACTGACGAAAATCTTAACGTCCAACTTTGTTATGAGATGCGTTCTTTGAAGAAACAATGCGTAAAAGATATTGGGAAAAACAGGTAACTTATATTTTGAGTAATACAGTATATATATATATATATATACTGTAATATTTACTATTATATAAATAAAAAAAGTCGGTGACTAAATTTACATCAAACAAAAATGCAATTAGATAAGTTTGTTAGTTGAATATAAACCAAGAAAATATTTTAGAATAGTAGCTTAAAACCATATTTTTTTCGAAAAAATCATATGAACCGACAAAACGGAGGAAAAATATAATGTTTTTCAATAAAATGGCGGCTACTTAAAATTAAATGTCGATTTTTTCACTAATTTTATGAAAATACATACAAATATAAAATAAAATATACAAATTAAAATTTTCCGTTTTTCTTGGGTCACGCGATAGAGAGATAGGAATTCATATCAAATTTAAAGTAAATTGGTTAATTGGAACTTGCGATATCATGGCGAACGTATCGTAAGAAAAATATTTAAGAACAAAAATAGTTTCTTAGCTCAAAAATAAATTTTATTTATGGTTCAAATAAAATGTATCTATATTATTTGTCAAATTTATATTTAAATATCAGACATAACAAATCCCAAATTCAATATTCTCAAAAATTTGCGATTACTACAATAATTCGTAATAAATAAAAAAAAATGAATTATTTAAAAAAAATAATTAATCGAAAAAAAATCAAATTATTCGAAATTTTTCGAATTGTTTGATTTTTTTTAATTGTTGGGGAACTTTCGACTAATTTAAATTTACAAATTATTCGATTCTAGTTTCGAATCGAATATTGATATTTGATTCGATACAAATAATTCCTAAGTTCAAAATATTCGCACACCCCTAATGCAAATAATATTTTAACCAAAAAACGACTATTTATTTCAATTTAAAGAAAAATAAATATGGCCGCCTCTGACCTTTAAGGACCTCCGGTCCTTGTTAAAATATTATGCACCCCTGCTTACCGGGTCTCCTAAGGGTTGAGTTTCTTTTGCCCAGGGGTAAATTTATGTTCTTTGTCTTTAAGAGGGACTAAGAAGTATATTAGCACGGACATTTGCATCATTTATATTTTTCGCCTTTCGGGAGCGGTGCAAAATTGGAAAGGTTTTTCTTTATGTGAAAATAAAGATTTCACGAAAACCAAGAGGAAAAAACTGGTTTGGGACGTTTTTATTCACGGATGATGTTCTTATGTCCCTGTCACCCTGTCTGATGTAAAATTGAGATATGTGTGTAAAGCCGAAGGGTATAATACCACTAAGAAAATATTAAAACATGTTGACTGGAATTGTGCGAACCAAAGTTAAAATGAATGAAATATGTTTCTTTGTAGTAATTTATTTAAAAACAAAAGGTACTGGCTAAACAACCGCCGGAGCTATTGCTCAATTATAATAGGAAAACCGCCGTCCGGAGTTTTATTTTTATTTTTATTTGCAGCTATATAAAAGCCGCCAAAAATAGAAATTAATTTGTTATTTCCGGCGGCTATTACTTATTTTATCGGTAAATGCCGCCGTCCGGCGGGTATGCTTATAAAAACTAATAAAAAGCTCTATATTAAGTGCAAGAAGAAAGAACAATAAATATGATAATTAAATTTTTCTTTTAATGCTATGTTATGAATATGTAGTTTTATTCCCTATATGGTATTATTTACTAACTTACCCCTGACTATTTTTTATTTCATATAGTAAAAATAAATAAAAATATTGTCTATTGGATTGATTCTTTAATATCACTTTTAAAATTATGTTAGCAGGATACGACAAAAATTAAAAAAAAACACACTATTTGTCATACCCTGCATATCTTAAAAGATATTATACAGGATGATCATTTTTAAGGCGGCGCAATTAGTAAAGTCTGTAGTATTATTTCTAATTGATTACCGTGCTGCCAACAAAAAAAAATGAAAATCGGGTTTTAATTCATCGCAATTTGCAACTGCAAATTGCAATTTTTTAAATAGAATACCCTGTATCCTTTATTATCATTCGAAAGATTTATCAAAAAGCATTAAAAAATCCTCATGTGTTATAACCAATTTTAATAGTTTCGAAAATATGGACATCCTTGGGAATTTGATAGTAAACCAGCATTTTTAAAAAATTACACCACCATTAAAGATATATTTTAAAGAGATTAAGAAAATACCACATTTATTATTCCTATCTCTTATAGTTTTGGAAATATGGGCACACAAACCTAAAAATAGTAGACATAGTATCAATTTTTCCTTCGACACTAAACCTGCTGAAGATATAATGGAAATTTAACATAATTTTCAGTTTTTAATGGCCATATAGACATATCAAATGTAGTATTTTCTTAGAGCTCTTTAAAATATCTATTTAATGGTGATGTATACGGGGTCTTTATTAAAAAATGACAGTTTACCATCAAATTCCTGAGGATGACCATATTTCCGAAACTAAAAAAAAATGGATAAAACACATAGGGACTTTTTTAAAGCTCTTTGATAGATCTTTCGAATGGTAATATAATATACAGGGTGTTCCATTAAAAAAGTATATTTTTTGCAATAAATTAAAAACTGGATGTTCAATTGTTTTTTTGTTGACAACACGTTAATCAGAGGAAAAACTAACCTTTTCCAATTTTACCGATTTCGTATCTTCAATAATAAAGAAGTTAGCAATAATGCCGATTTAAAAACTAACACCCTGTGTGTATAATTTTGATGACAAATACGGATAATATAGAATTAATCCAACAAAACAAGATTTTTATTTGTTTTATACGATGGCTTTCCTTTTTTAAAGAGATACACTTTTCTTTTAAATACCTATTAGAGCTTCGACAAAATCTTCGTAGGTGTCAAATATGTCTCCCAGTTTCATTTTTGTTTATTGATCAATAAAAAAATTATAATATTTTACAATAAAACCGCAAAGGAAACTAAATAAACGCTTACGGCAAAGCAAAATTAATAATTAGTAAGGTTAGGTTAACTGTTAAGGTCGAGCCACACATAACCGCACCGAGCCCGGATTCACAATTGGTGTATTCCTTTTATGTTCTAGAACCACCCGAAACTATTCTTGAACTGCCAGAAGTGTCAAAACTATCAAAAATACAAAAGACTGACATTAAAAGGAACACTTTTGGTGTCGTTCCAGGTGGTTCTAGACCCTAAAAGAAATGCAGCAAATGATAAAGGAAAGTGGGGCAGATTAGTTCGATAAAATTTAACAGCACTTTTCATGCCCTCAAAAATATTAAAAGTATTTTTGTTAAGTTAGTTAAGTCCATTATTGTATGTATGTAAAAAAAAGTTAGTAAAATATTTTTATTTGTTAGGGAGATAATTAATTATTTTAAATAAAAAAAGAAATACAGTTTTGAAGACAAATATTGGCTTATAAAAATAAGGGTAGTTACCTATTTCTTGTGTCAGAAATAATTTGGTTTAATAATTTTAAGCCATAATTTTAACTCAAATCACGTAAAAATTCACTTACAACAACCACGACTAATAGAAGAGTACTAGCTGGCATACAAAACATTACCATACCTTGTTTGTTACTTTAGTTTTCCAAAGAACAAAAAATTCAGCTGATAATTTCGTAAAAATGGTATATTATATACCTAGGGTGAGAAGTGAGCTATTATTTACCGAGCATTTATATATCCTTAGGCGCGTAGCGCCGAGGGATATAATGTGCTAGGTAAATAATAGCTTTCTCACCCGAGGTATATATAGAATTTTTTCACTGCTAACATTGATATATTAACAATTTTAATTTTAGCATTAGTAATTTTCTAATAATTTATTAAATGTATCAGAATATTAAGTAGACTGGAGCGTGTTTCTAATCAGATTAGCTTTTATTTATGTAAAAATTTGGCATGTGTAAAATTTTAATATGAGAATAGTTTTTATTATTTACCTAGATATTTTTTTATTATCATTATTTACCTAGGGTAATAAATATTAATTCTTCTTAGGGAAATAGGGTAAATAATAACAATTTATTCGGTTAGGAGTAAAAATATAGTTTCCAATCTTTTTTCTCATTATTAGTCATTACTTGTGTTTAGCAGTAATTTGCCAAATTTAGGTGTATACATAGGTTAAGAATCACCCTGTATATATCTCTTTGTTTAAATAAAACAGATTGTTCTACTTATCTCTGTTACTTTTTATTTAAACTTTAATTGCAGTATAGGTACAACCGTGTTACTTTATTTGTGAAGGTTTATTTTGCAATTAGCGGTAATTTAGAGCGTAGTGTAACAGACTCATGTTACTGCAATTTTATTAAATACAAAACTTTTGCACCGGATCCACCTACATTTCACAGGCGAGACGCACGGCGACGGGCTCGTTGCGGTTATGTGTGGCTAGACCATTTTTCGGCGGTTTTTATTAGTTTAGCATAGTCCCTGGACGGCGGCATTTACCGTAATAGGCGCTGGTAATATCAAATAAATTTAGATTTTTTTGGGTTTTTATATACGTTAATAAGTAAAACTGCCAGACGGCGGTTTTCTTATAATTACGCAAAACCGCTGGCGGTGTTTAGCCAGTGTCTTTTTATAAAGCCCAAGTTTAAGAGTAGATTGAAAAAAATTCTTATAATAGACTGGTTGATTTAAAGATGCCTAAATACTTATATGATAAAACTAAAAATATTTTATTTAGGTACTTTTTACTTAAATTATACACTATGGTAAAAATATATGTGTATGTAAACAAAACATACAGAAAGTATACTAGGGTGGGTCAAAAAATCGACTTGTTTTTTTATTTCGTACTCTGAAAAACCGAGCTCTACTTTATAAAACAAATATCTCGTCTCATATTTTTGTAGAAAATTGAATTCTCTTCAAAAATATATCCTATATTTTTTTGATAAATCTAACCATTATATTTAGGGTCAAAGATTGGCGCATTTAAAAATAAATAACTTTTTGTTTTGAATTTTGTAACTTCCTAAGAAATATTTATTAAATTTCTACAATTTTTATGGGAAATTAGACGCTCTACAAAAAGGTCTAATACTTTTTAGTTAAGTAATAAAATTCAAAATAAAAATTAACTTTTCTTAACATTCTTTAAACTTTGACCTTAAATATGTTTTTAATGGTTAGATTTAACAAAAAATATAGGAAGCATTTTTGTAGAGAATTCAATTTCCTATAAATATGTCTGCAAGATATATTTTTTTTCATATAGAAGAGACCAATATATGAACTTTTCTTTTAAATAAAAAGGAAAAAAATAGAGACCTGAAAGGCGGAGGACGTTCCTATTAAAATTTAGAGCTTATACTTGGAGAGATTTTTTCGAGGTCTCTACTTACCAGTTTTTCAAAGTACGAAATGGAAAAAAAGTAGATGTTTTTGACCCACCCTAAAGTATAGATGTTCTACGTTTTACCAAAATCGAAATAAAAACAAATCTAAAAGATAACTTTCCGTCCTTTTCAATATTCACTTTTCGTACTTGACATAAAAGTTTTATTAAACGTAAAGGTCGAGTCTTAACCCGAACGAAATTTTAATAGAAAAAGAGTTTTTTATCAATGTTCCAGAAATCCCAACTCGTAGTATACAGAGAAATCTAATACACCAAAAATTCTAAACTTAAATTTAATAAAAAATGTGTACATTTTCCACTTAGAATGTGAATTTGTTAACACTTTTATAGACGGTCAAGGAAGGCTAACATAAAAAATATTACTAACATAAAAATTTTTATTTCGTTTTTATAAAGGCCAATTTTATTTCGAGGGTGTACAATTTTATTGGGTAACTTTTGGGCAATTCATAGGTTTCCTTTAATAAAATTCTTTTCAATAAAATGCGGTTGGTAATAGATATATGTACATGATTTTATTAGATTTTATTTCTTTTGATTGACCAGCAATGTCGTTCCTAAATATAGTATGAAAAAATGTACTTATATACAATTATAATATTGCATTTTAAATATAAGTTTTATACAGGGCGTCCGGAAAGATAAGGCTCATATATGATGAGGGTAATAGAGTGAGCCAAAATAATGTTAGTACTTTATATTATAAAACAAGTTCCATCGCGCTTCGTTAGGGAGATATTAAGCTTTAAAGTTAGAATCAAAAAACTTATTTCAATTATTACTTTGGCACTGTTGCCTTAGTACCAATGATATTTGCGCAACTAAATAACCTTATACCAAAGACAATTGTGGTTTTACTATCGCTTGGCAATTTTTTTGTAGTTTTTCTATAGTCACCCAGAATGGATGCTCGCTTAGTAAAATGTATTAACGCTCGGGCACGATAACCAGCGTCAGCCTTAAGCGGCTGAATTAAGAAAACAAGTTTTTATTCTCGCATAAAGATCAAAGACACCGCTGTAACATTTCCCGCTCAACGCTGGCCGCTGCCGCTGACGCTTAGAATCGTGTCAGAGGCCTTAAGCGGCTAATTATACATACTGTTTACAGTGTGTACGTATAGTCCCTAGTATATGACCGCTTTATGAATTTCGCTAAGCGCGCGTCCATGCTGGGTGTTTATAGTGGAAACTATAATTGTCTTTGCATGATTATACACTTGTATTAAAGCTTTTTTCCATAGGTAAACGGCTGACGATTTAAAAAAAATTGTATGCATTTTTGACACAGTTGACATTTTGCTTTAATTTATGCTTAAGATTTCTTTATCTTTTTTCTACAAAAAAGGTATAACTTATTTAAACTGATATCCTGTACCGTTTTTCATAAAAACACATTTTAAATCCAGACATACCAGCATTTTGTATGTAATAAAAACATCATTTGTTTTTGAGGAAATAATATTTAAATGTGATAAAATACATAAAAATAGTGTTGGTAAGCTTCTTAAACTTTATGAAACAGATAAATCCTGGTTTTTATAACTTTAACATATTTTAATAATTTTCTCAAAAAAAACAACAAAAAATTACAAACAGCATGCTGTAATGTTTGGATTTAAAATGCGTTTCTATAAAAACGTTCCAAGATATCAATTAAATAGGGTATACCTTTTTTGTACAAAAATGATAACGGGATTAAATGGTCAAAGCGAAACGTCAAATTTCTCACCTGTGTTAAAAATACATACAATAAATGAAGAAAAAAGTTTCACCCTGTATAACTCAAACTTACTGAAAAGCCGTTTACCTATGGAAAGAAGCATTGGTATAAGTTTATTTAGTTGCCTAAATATTATTGGTGTTTGTGGCAACAGTTTCAGAGTTAATTGAAATACGTTTCTTTATTTTAACTTTGATGGTCAATATCTCCTCTATCGTCATCTTAATTGTAAAACCTCCAGTTTTTATAAAAATGTGTTAAATATACTATCTTTAGCCATATGACATATATAAATAAACATGTTTATTAAAAACTGGAGTGGGGGTCTTATAATTAAGGTGACGATATAACGAAGCATGACAGTACTCTTTTTGGTAAGTTTCTAGAAATCTGCGGCAACTCCGATTTTAATGAACTCTAGCATTCTTTGGAGCGCTGATCACGAATCTAGAAGAATTTTTGGCGAAAACTTTTCGTTCTCGAGATATTCATCATCAGACTTGAAATTTAAACTAAACCTATTTTTACTATATTCCCCATTCTTTTTGCACACAATTCTTAATTTAAACCTAAAGTGTCACACAATATTTGATTTTCACCTTTTAAAACCCCGTTTTTGTACGTATTTTACATTATTTTTGCATTAAATTGCAGATTTGATTTGAATCATTTCAATCCCAGGATGCCATGGAGCCCTATGTGTATGTATGGTTGCAGCATTATCAATTTTATGCAAAAATAATTTAAAAAATGTAGAAAAACGGAGTTTTAAAAGATGAAAATCAAATATTGTGGGACAATTTAGCTTTAAATCAAGAATTTTATGCAAAAAGAAGGGGAATATAGTAAAAATAGGATAAGCTGAAATTTAAAGTCGGATGATGAATATCTTGAGAATGAAACGTTTTCGCCAAAAATCTTTCAAATCAGCGCCACAAAAAGCCCCTGTATACCAAATTTCATCAAATCGCAGGTGCCGCAGGTTTCTAGAAAATTACCTTTTTTATATTAAGAACTAACATTATTTTGACCCACTCTATCACCCCTATTATTTTTAAATAGTTTATTTTTAAATTAATATTGTTAGTTTAGCTATGGTTTTACTAAATATTGTGTTGAAAAATAATAAATACAAATAAATATTATCATGACCTCACCTTTCCGGACACCCTGTATACGATATGTTTGTAGGTATTTATGTAATTACAGTACTGTATATGTAATAGACAATATATTAAAGGAGTTATAACATAGTCCCCATATTGGCGCTGATTTTTTAATGTCTTCTGGAACCTTTTCGGTCATGTTATTAAATAACTAGCATCTAGATCCCCTTACATGTCGTTTTTACGCCGGCCAATCAGAATTAGCCGATGACGTCATAGTTAAAGAGGCAATTTTAAATTATTCTTTTGTATTTAAATTGTTTTTTTAGATTACTTAGGATCGCAAAATTTATTTTAATGATTTAAAAATATGGTTAGATTCTTGAATACCGTTTTGGTACATTAAAAAGAAAAGCCTTTTATGGCATAGAACATTATTTTTGTTCCGAAATTAAAATAAAATTATATAAATATTTTTTTGAATTTATATTATTTGTCTGGAAATAACAATTTATGAAAAAATAATATTTGGGTTTTTACAGACTATAAAAAATTATATTATTATATAAATTATAAAATAAAGAAAGAGTTATATCATATTTAAAACTTTTTTTTAAGAAAGTAATTTAGTTAAAGTATTTATTTACAAGTATAGTAGACATTTTTTTACAAAATTATATTTATAAGCTTGACAATAATTCTTCTGAAATTTTGTTTGTTCTTGTGGAGTAGGTTTCGTAAGCAAGCTTGTACTTTTTTAGAATTTTTTTTTTTGGTTGAAAAAAGTCTCTGGGGTATAATTCGCTTATTGTGTGGTGTTTTATTAATGTCAGTGTTCTTCGTGTCAGAAATTAAATTATGAGTAACTGAATCCATTGTTCCTATTGTGGCTCTAATGGACTTTAAATATTCTTTCACAAGCTTCACTTGCTCTTTATTTTTGTGTTATATTGTTAAAGTCACACTGCAACTGGTTTATCTCAGTAACCATAATTAAATAGGAGTTAATGGCAACAAAAGGTTTATTTTTAAAATTTCCTGTGTTAAAAACTGCTCTTCATTAATCTCTAAATCAGTCTTTAATATTACATTATTTGTAATGTTCGTAGGTGTAGGAAGTGACATACATACTGCATGAATGTGTTTACACATGTTCCACTTTACACTATAATCTATGCAGTTGCAGAAAAAACTGTGGATACAAATTTTACATTCTTCACAGCGTAATTTACAGTTACACTTTAAGTCGTTTCTCTGAATGGAGTACATATTTATTTTATTCGATGACTGGATAAGCCACCCATCATTATTTACTATTATTAAATTTTAAGAAATCTTTTTACTGTTTTTGTGACGAATTCGAAGGTCTGATATTTTATTAGTTATCTTGCCTTTATGAAGAGTAATAATTCTGTCAAACAAGCGTTCTCTTATAAATTTCATAAGAACATGCAGCATTTTGTCCAATCTCTACAGTTTCTGCCTTCAAAATAAATATACTTTATTGTTTTATGCACCCTTTCAAGGTGCATGTTGGTGTTAATTTCAAAAAACAACCTGTAACAATAGGCCCATGATTCAGCACAGTTTGCATATTCATTTTGAAAGTAGCAGCCAAACTCCTGCGTAACTGGATTCTCTATAAGATGAGCTATTCCTGATATCAACATGTTTTCAACTGCATCTTTATCAGTTTCTACTAGTAATGTCCTCATTATTTTATACACTTCAACTTGTTTCCCTTTGTCCTTTATTTTTGTTGGATTTTTTCTTCAAGCTTTGTTGAGGTATTTAAAAAGCATTAAAAAATGAATTTTCCATATCGGACATAAAATCATTTGGTTGAATTAACCCACATTTTTCTTTAATTGCATCAAAAAACAATGAAAAAACCACTTGATCACATCGATTGGTGATTAAAAATGTACAAGAAAACCCTTGTCTTAAATCATCCAAAACTAATAACGCTATGAGTTCAAAGTTATATTGATTTAGTCCATGAGTTCCATCAATACATAACACATCAGTACCATATTTTGTAGCATTTCGGCTTGAGCATCGTTCATTATAATTAATATAAAGTCATCTTTATTCAATTGTGGGTAATTTTCATAACACTCCTGTTGGGGTTTATAGAATAATATACCGACTTTTTACTCCTTCACCCAGGTATCGACACTAACGGCATCATTTTCATGTTTTTTGATATTTATATTAAGTTTAAAATAATTTTCAATGTTCCACAAATCATGTTGTGTTAGTAAATGCACACGTTTTATTTTACCTTCACAAATTGCATCCTGCACTTCATTTAAAATTGAATTAAAAGGCATATTAGCATCCGTTTCCCTGACATACTCAACATTATGGATTGTCTTTTTATGCTTACTTAAAGCTCTTTTGGTGTCAAACTGCTTTTTACAGAAATTACATTGATATTTCTTTCAAGGAAGAGGTGCAAGTGTTTCTGTTTTACTTGGATGCTTATACTCTACATGTTGCCTAAAAATTATTATAATATGTAATCTAACATGTTTTATATCGTCAGTCCGACAAATTTTGTAGGATAAATAAAAAAATTGTTAAATCATAAATATTCGTAAAAAAATCTTACCTTAAAGTTTGAAATCGGGTATAGTGTATACCACATTGACCACACGTAAATCTATCCATTTTTAAACAAAAACGAATTGGAAAAAAATGCAGATTAGCAAAATAATAACAGTAGTAAAATAATATTATCGTGTCGGGCTCGATTAAACATACATCAATCACAAAATACAAAATATCCGTAATGTTTTGCACGATGTTTTGTGACAGCAATTGGAAAATACAACCTCACTTTTAAAAACCAGTTTCTATTGGCCGGCGTAAAAACGACATTTAAGGGGGTCTAGACGCTAGTTATTAAATAAGATAAGTGTCAACAGCAGTGCCGGAGTCATATAGTTTATAGTATTATTAGAACAAACGTGTAAAATCTGTATATAATACTTTATAAATAATATTAAGTTGCTTTTTTTCGCCGTTAAAACATTTAGGATCACTTTCAAAACAACGGAAAACGAAACACAACTTTAAGATGCCACTAAACGTATCAACAGCTGACTATTTTAAAAATATTACATTTTCTTGCTAAACAGTGACGTCATATTCGTCACGTATTGATTCGAGTTTGAATACATCTCGGACAATGATTTAAAAACAATATGGTTATCTTTGTCGGGCGGGCATATGCATTGAACTCACTAAAAACTTTGTCATTTTTTGGAAAATTTTAACATAAATGTAAATGACAAGTAAAAAGAAATATATTTGGTGTAAACTAAAGAACATATTAACCTAAAAAATTAAAATCATAATTATAACCTAAAAGCTTATTGGGCTATGACGCAACGATTTGAAAACCTACATTTTCTTGATTTTAATATTTATATTGTCATTTTCAAATACGGTTTAAACCACTCCGACAAATACGTTTAGCCAGAAAATTTGACTCGAATATAGTAACATTACCCAACCTTGCCAATTTTTCCTGCTTCTTGCGTCCCCGACCTCAAACTGTCTAAAGTCGGGTTTATGACACAACCATATAGATATCTCACATTTAGATTCCCAATGGCTAGAAGCATTTTTTGGATTTTAACGATCTTGCCCAGTAAACAAATCGGGGGATGTACGAACATGCGTACTTAAAAGGCCATGGCAGCATGCAATACCGGCACATCGTGCTCTTCGTACACGGTCTTTAGCTATTTAACTGTACTTCGCACAGGAAACCCAGACAAGGCGTTTCTTTCCGATATTGCGGATAGCCTGTTAAGCGCTTGCGCGTCAAACCTCGGAGATGACTGGTATCCAAGCGCACACATTTTTTCACCCATGAAGAGTAACTTTTGTTTTACTTAGGTTATAAAACTGCCAATCCATCTAGATCAGTGATCATAATTTTTTCTAATATTTACAGGGTAATCTTCAAGTAAGAGGCCAAGATTAACCTGTAGAATTGTGAGGTTAAAATAAATGCGATTTAACTAAACTTACCTCAGTACAAAACTTAATAACTAAGATACAAGGTGTTATTTTAAAATTTTATTTTTGGTTTAATTAATATTTAAATATAATATTTATAAATTATAAATATTTTTTAATTTCCTAATATTTATATGTGGAAAGTCAGAGAACTCAGTTGCAAAAAGCAAGTTTTTTTAATTAGTGAAAAAATAACTGGAACACAAATGCGAAAAAGCTGTATAAAAATATTTATTTTTAGCTACAAGATTAAAAAAAAAACAAAATAAAAACGAATTAGTACCGCCTCTAAAAGGAATTTTGGGGGATAATAACAATATGTATTTTTAAAATATAGATACCTATAAGCAAATAAAATAAAACCTATCAGTTCTGCTATGTTTGTAAAAATATGTTTTTATTTAACACATTTATTGCAATCAAAATTTTAGACCCAGCATTAAAAAAATCTTGTCAATTAAAATAGCAAACACAAAACTTACCCCATTTGGCAACAAAATCACCATTTTTTTCTTAAATTTACAAACAGTTAAAGAAATGTTTTGAATCGGTTTGTTTATATTTGAACAAACTTATTAATAATTAAATAAGGGTAATCTAACAAATTGTTATCATTAAATTATTGTTAATCTTACTTAGATAAAAATGATATTATATTTTAATAGATATTACTACTAAGTGATACGGAGTACCTCTGCTAAATTAAAACATGATCTTCCACCCACGTTAGTTCTAGTTGACAACATGTTTTATATCGCTTAATACCTATTCTGTTTACATATTTGTGTATACGCCGATACACGTGTTATGCAAATATATAAGTTCAAGGGATCATAGATTTTCTATTATCTATTTTTTGTACCAGATTTAGCCATATGTAATAATTTAATTATAAATAATACTGGGAATTTATAATATAGGTTATAATCCAATGTTTAAATATTGTTTCGAAAAACATCGCATAAAAACACCTATTGTCGTTTTTATACCTTTTATTTTTAATGTTACGTAACTATCTATAAATACAACTACGACAAAATATTTAGTTGTCAATGTCTCGAAGAGAACACTACAAAAATCAAAACTATACTGAGTCTTCAAGAACCTCCTAAAACATTTCAGATAAGACTTGTGAATTCTTTTAGTACAGGATGGAACAAAAGTTCCATATGACAAAATCGAGCGTTTCCAGCCTTTATAAGCGATAAAAAAATATGAAAGTAAAGCGTATTATTGAAATAAATTATTAAAACAAATTTTTGGACCAGTGCTGAAGCCTTTAAAAGAGGTTAAAAAGTAAAAAATATAGTAGGATAAAACCTACTAAAAAAGGTAGAGAATATAACAAATATTAAAAAAAAATTATGGGCAATTTAAGGTCGGGAAGTGGGGGAGAGGGGGTGTTAAATGTTAAATACGGTTTTTTACGGAAAAAGTTGAAGGGAAAAGTTGTAGACAATGTAAAAATTTAAAACTTTTGTATTTACTTACATAACCTTAAAGTTAAATGCAAAAAGTTCAAATAATAAGTTTTTAGTTTTTTATTCTTACCTTTTACAAAAATAAATAATTTTAGCATGTTCCAAATACACTGTTATTTTTTGGTTTAAAATATTTATTTTTATAATATTTTGACTTAATATTAAAAAGTACCCTTATTTTTAATGGACAATTCACCTGTCAAAATATCGGCATTTTCCAAAAGTCTGTGGTCGTTTTCTGCGTTAAAATCTCTACTGTCTAATGCTGTAGGGTGTAGGAAACATATATATACATTACAATGATTAATGTTCTTTGAAAATTCCATTAATTATTTATTTACGCGAAAACCGTACTTCAAACAAAAAAAGTCAAGGAACCAAATTTGTTCTAAACTAAATGAGAATAAAAAAATAAATAAAATTTAAAAATGCAGTGACGTACCATTTTTTCTCAAAAATATTTATCTTAAACTCTTCAAGGGCGACACTGGTAAAATATTTTTTCTTGTATGCCAAAAAATATCTTTTGGTGCAAAGGATGCGTTTCCTAAATTTTTAAAAATATCTGAATGGGTATAAAAGTTATTATAAAAAAACAATATTTTAAAAAACTAAGACGTTTAGGACATATGTTCATAGAAAGTTTTTTTTTCTTATTTTTGGTAGAAAATCACTTTTTAAAATTTTTTTCATTTGTTTAAAAACACCCTGTATATATCTAATATTGGTTTCAGAACTAACTTTAAAATTATCTGCTGGCTTAAAAGCCGATGTAATTAAATTATTCTACTAAGTAATTAGTTTTCGCAACAGTGGGTCTATTCTCGAATGTCACTTTACAGTGTCGAATGGGTGATGAACAAAATGTCGCTTAAAAACCTATTTTTTATGCGCGGATCTATTAATGTTGAACGTGACCCTAGTATTCGTGTTTCTAGAATCTTCGGCCAGTGCAATAATGTATTTTCTATTAAATAAATTTTTTATTATTTTTTTAAATCCATAATTTTATAATGGGGAAACCTAATGACGAACTAAAAGATTATTTATAACTTTTGTGAAAGCGTCCTATGCGAATTTTTACAGTGGAAAAAAATTTGGTGCCTGCCCTGATACTAATGGCCTAATAAACACTCTATGAAGTATATATGTGCTTGTCTAAAGTCAGCACCTCCCTCCTAACTTTTGAATTGTTTGGTATTTTTTATAACAACTTGAGGACGTAAGTAAGACAGCATAAACTAAATTTTAGGTAAGAAATGACAAATATAAATGTCAAACGCCATTTTGAAAACAAAAATGAAATAGAAAGGAGGGTCCTGTGGCATATCATTTTAAAGTTCCTGACGAGTAATTTATAATCCCAGAATATAAACTCATTACCTTTACCTACTACAAAAAGGCGGTTGTTTAAAACTTACCTGAACACCTGATTTAGATGGCCATATTTTCAAAACTAATGATGTTAGATATATTTCATATGGTATTTTCTTAAGGTCTTTACATATATTTTCATGGTAATATAATATACAGGGTGCGTCCTTAAAATATATACCCTTTTTGTCCTACTCGGTATATTAACACCCGTATTACCATTAAATAAATATTTAACAAAACTTTATAAAACTTACATACTAAGTACATCCAACTTTATTAGTTTAGGAAATATGGCCATCCTAATCAGGTATTCCGGTAATTTTCATAATACCGCCATTTTATAGTAGTTAAAGGTATTGACTTTATATTCAGGGGTTATAAAGTACACATCAAGAGCTTTAAAATGATGTGACACAAAACCTCCTCTTCCATTTAATTTTTGTTTTTAAAATGGCGCCCAACTCCAAGTTTAACATTTATATGTGTCATTTCTTGCCTAAAATTTGGTTAATGTTATTTTACTAAAGTACGAATTTTTATCTAAAAATACCAAACAATTCAACAGTTTAGGGGTCCTAAGCTAAGACAAGCTTAAAAAGGCAAATTTCTGTAGACTCCTTTTAAAGCTATATTACAGTATAATGCTAAAACGTATACAGAAACGTAGGTCCATCAATTTTTGTTGGTTATGCAGTATATCTGGAGAAAAATGTGCAACTGTAAAGTTATGGCTAGATAGAGATAATATTAAAAGGTCTATCATTGCGAATAACAGTTTCTTAACAATTTTTTTGTGCAAAACTCATAATTTGTTAATCTATAGAATTTTACCAATAAATATTCTTGTATAAAATTGAATTTTGTACAAAAAGCTCCCATCGTCAATTGTCGTCAAATAAGCCGTTTTCATATTATCTGGCTTTAAACAATAAACGAAGACATTAACTATATAAGTGTTTGTTTGACTGATAGTAAGCAGAAGATAGCCGTGTTTTATAGACCACCAAGGTGCAAGTTTGGAGATTTTATAGAAAAACTACAACAAATATTAGCAAATGAAAAAGGCAAACTGGTTATGGCCGGGGATTTCAACATTGACCTTTTAGATGGTGATAATGTAGAAACAATTGAGTACAAAAATACAGTAGAAACAACAGGGGTTTAGTATAGCAAATACTGTAAACGACATCAATGCAACCAGAATAACATATACCAACAGAAGAAGATTAATTGATCATGTTCTTGTTAACAAAAGGATTGCCTGCGAAGTTACTGTTGCGGATGATGCTATTGGCGACCATAGACAGCTGTGTATACTTGTTAAACAACCTACAAAGATCAGGAAACAAAAAGTGACTAGAACCATGGATATCGTAGATTATAACAAATTTAAAACAAAAATTCAAGAACTAATTACAAACGAGACAACACATAGCTTAGATAACCTAATAACTAAAATTCAGACTGCTAAACAGCAATCCACAAGAAAAAAAACTGTCAAACATCATGAAGGGAATGACTGGGTAACAGATGAGTACTTAAGTCTTCTAAAAGATCGTAACAAAGCCTATAAAAATAAAAATAAAAATCCAAATAATCTAGAGCTAGATAGAGAGTTTAAAAACTTAAAGAACACAGTCACTAACAGGAAACGCATTTTGAAGTCTGAATACTTTGCAAACAAATGGAATTGGGCAGGCGAAGATTCTAAAAAGCAGTGGAAAATCATAAACTCTCTTATATATCCAGGCAAGTCAAGAAATACTATAAATAGCATCGAGTTTGAAGATAAGGTATATCATGACGAAGATAAAATTGTTAACATCTTCAATCAGTACTTTTCTGAAATAGGCAAGCAAATATCTAATGAAGTTGAAGGTGAAAGAGCTACCAACCAACAATTAACATTTGAAGAGGTATTCTGTGATCACGCTATCTACATAATGCCTACAAATTTAACAGAAGTCTCACAGGTTATCACAAATTTAAAAAGCAGTCTGCACCGGGACAAGATGGTATCGCAGTAAAGACATACTGGTTGTCAGGGACCTAATAGCACCAACACTGACAGAACTAGTCAATAATGTATTTCTGACTGGAATCTTTCCGGAAGTCCTGAAAACTGGTAAAATAACACCTATATATAAATCCGGCAGTCAGTGTGAAGTGCAAAACTATAGACCAATTACTTCAGCAGATATAACCTCAAAATTATAGAAACACTATTACTGAAAAGAATCAATGAGTTCATATCAGAAAAGGTAGGCTTCGATAAGTATCGGTATGGGTTTGCTAAAAACAGCAATACACTAAAAGTGCAACTACGGACTTTGTTAATCACATCAACGTTGAATTAGAGAGAAAAAAAAAATGTTATAGCAATTTATATAGATCTTGAAAAGGCATTTGATGTGAGTGGACCACTCACTCCTGCTTAACAAACTTGAACTAATGGGAATAAGAAAGGCGCGCTTGTGGCGGCTTCGGTTGTATCGGCAAGCGTCGATCACCGGAGTTAAGCAGTGAAATGCGCGCCCATAATTTGGATGGAGTGTCCGGCGACAGCGGTGTTTCGGGCAGCGGCACACGCGATTGTTCTGCTCGGGGATGCGGACCGAGCAACAACCATCCAAGTTATGGAATGAATGGTGTGTGAATGAGAAGGAGTAGGGGTCAGGTACAATAAGCCTTCAGGCAGCAGTGCACCACCTAGGGGGCGGTTGTCGAACCTGGGTGGGATGACCCCGAAAGGGTGAAAAAAAAAATGGGAATAAGAGGCATAGCATATGAACTAATTTAAACTTATTTAGAGGATCGTAATAACTTTGTACGCCTAAATCAATCTAGTAGTCAAAAATTAAAAAACCAGGCAGGAGTACCTCAGGGCTCAGTTCTGGGGGCCCCTCCTTTTTCATTATACATTTTGTCATTAAGAAAAGCAGGATTGTGTGGAACGTACTTTTACTTTTGCAGATGACATGGTCTTAGTGTTTTAGCCACGAAAACATTAAAAATTTGGAAAATATAGTTAATACAGATTTATCTAAATATTACAATTGGTTATTGCAAAACAAGTTAAAACTAAATGAAAAAAAAATGTTTACATGCTATTTAAACAAAAAAACATGT
>JACEGR010005815.1:0-68401 GCA_014170235.1 Listronotus bonariensis
TTTTTTCTCACGTTACTGTAAAAATATTATTAATGACGATGAAAAAAAATATCCTGAAATTTTTAGTCCTTAATATTAAAATTAAGAGGTGCATTATTAAAATTATTATTGATTTTTCAACAATTGTTGCATTTTTATACAAAATCTCAGAGTCAGTCACTCTTGAACCTTCGACTAACTTATATTCTTGAAAAAAATTAAATTCTCTACTAAAAACTCTCTTAGTGAATTTCCGTAGAACGATGCGTTCTCTTGTATCGCGCCTTGAACATTATTTAATTTTTTAAATTTTGTCACTTAAATTCTGGAGTTTTTAAACTATCATATACCGGGTGTTGCTCCGTCGAGTGGGACATAGGGAATCCCATGTCAATTTTGAAGTGGTCCAATATTGGCTCCCCTAATTATTTTAGAAGAATATATTATAAGGATTTTTTAAAGAGCACGAAAAGTTGTACCCAATATACAAATTTCAGCTCTTCTCAGTCCGCCAGCTAAGAGATAAATGCTAAAATAAATTACGAATCTCCTATCTTCTTACGCGCCTTGTATTATTAGAAGTTTATTATAAAATACTAGATTTTTTTAACCTCTTACTCTCAAGTTGTCAGATCAATGTCACATCATTTTTAAATAATGAACTACTTAAATCAAGAAAAAATCACTATTATAAAATGGTTTTACCAGGGAAATAGTTATCGAAGAGTAGCGGACATGTTTGCAGCCTATTTTCCCAATAGGCCAATACCAAGTAAATCGACAATAAAATGGTAATCAATAATTGCAAATGTGAAGAAAATCGACGTGATCTTTCGCAAAACGATTTTTTTCTATGGGGACATTTAAAAACTAAGCTACCAATAAAAAATATGAAAATTTAGTCCAGCTAAGGATGCTATTTCCGCTGAATGTGCCAGAATATCGATGTACCAACTAGCCAACGTAAGAGATGAGTTTTATAATCGTTTGGGTTATTGTCTGGCAGTTAATGGAGGTATATTTGAGCATTTGATTAAATCCTGATATTTTTGTCATAAATTGATTTCTAAATGTAGACAAATTTGTTTTATTGTCTTGCGTAACTGTGAGTGCATGTGTTGGAATTAGCTGAAAACTAAAAGAAATGCGAGGATTCTTTTTGAAATTCCCATATAAAATCGTTCAGTTTTGGCAACGACATTATAAATTAATGATCTAAATTGTCACTGATAAATCGATATGGTGTTTTTATTATTGATTTCTAGAGTACAGGGTGCATAATGAGATACTACGTTGCAGAAGTATTAAGCAGTTTACTCTTTACTGGTTCGTTAAAAAATGCTCAAATTTTCATTTTGGGTGGAACTTACTGTGCTCTTCAATAAATCCTAATAGCATTTTTTCTAAAATAATTAGGGGAGCCAATATTTGACTACTTCAAAATTTACATGGGATTCCCTATGTCTCGCTCGACGGAGCAACACCCAGTATATCAATATCTTGCTCTACAAAAAGACCTCTTAAAATTTTTCGTGCATTGCCTTCAAAGTTATAATTATTATTATTATTGTTTTTACTACAGGTGTGGAAACGCACTCGCCGACCATAGGGAATTAAAAGCATAGGAAATATTCTAGGTGGGATTTGAGGTGCTCGCGTCGCTGTCGCACGAAAGGCGGAAGCGGTAAGCAAGACCCTGATCTGGTTCGCAGCAGTGAAATGTAGGAGAGTACATAGCAGAATGCTGGAAGGGATTCCTTGAATTAATTGTCTATGGCCGGTGGTTTGGTTTCCATATCAAACCAAAGGTTATATACAGGGTTTTTAAACCTTACAATGGCTATATTTTTAAACCAAGGCAAATAATAAAAAAATAAATAAAATACCGTTTCTATAAAACCTTGGGGAATATAAATGGCGTATTTTTCAAAACACCTCTATCAACCCCTTAGCTGGTTCCCCGGCACTTAAAAATCTTAAATGGCAACACCATGATGTGGCACCTCTCTGGAAAGCTTATGAAAAGTGCTTTTCGTTGGCCATAAAAAGGTTGGAAAAATAAAAATTAAATTTAGAAAAACACGAAAACACCCGAAAATGTCCAATTAAATTATTAAATAAATAATTAAAACTTAATATTGAATTAAATTAATAATCTCTAACCCGCCCCATTAAAAATTCTGATTAGTTTTGTTAGTTCTCATTCTGAATTTTGTCTAGAAAAAGTAATAGTAACTGGTTTTGTTGTTTAAGCGCTTGTGCAGCAGAACTAACCAGAACTTCTTTAGTGGGCTACTTTACAGGAAGTATTATTTTAATTTATTATAAGTTTTAAATTAACTTTAAGTTAATTTAATTAAATCTCTGATTATTCTTTAGGAATAAGAAAATATGATCTGTAATACCTTAGAAACGGAATATGTTATGGTAGCAATAATACCTGCTATCACACCTAGGCATTATAAGCGGGCATTATGATAATGCCCGCTTATAATGCCCTAATGCGCTAATATGGAAATTTTATTGCTTATCCAATTTTATTTCTCTCACAATAAAGATCAAGTTTATACAAACATATGTATTAAAATAAAATCAATAACTTACCAGTTCCTGAAAATATGCCATTAAAACGGTTTCAGTTATTTGAAGAATTGCGTTCGCATCTTTCCAAATACCAAATATGCCATACTCCCGATCATACTGTTGCCTTGATTTAACTGGCAAAAGATTTTCCGGTCGCTTTTATGGCCTTTTCTCTTATATTTTGTGGAATTTCTTCCATTTTGAGCAAATCGTTAAATAAAAAATGCCAACTGACTAACTGATAGAAACATCAAAGTCAAACTTAACACCAGTCATTATCTACTTACGTATACAGGTACAGGTGCAACTTATTTTTATATTGCGAATAAATAATGTAATTAGTCATTGAAAAACTCTTTTTGGGTAAAACATAAAGCATTGTATGCACCACGGGCTTTACTGGACTATAATGCCCATCAGGTCGAGGTTCTATTTCTGACCTTTCAGGGCATTATAGTCCTAGTAACGCCCTTGATACATAAATTGGTTAACAAAAAGCACCTTTTTAAGCTTTTTTCCAGAGAGGTGCCACATAAGGGGTGTTGCTATTTATGATTTTAAAGTAACTGGGGGTGCAGCTTAAGGGGTTGGATAGAGGTGTTTCGAAAAATACGTCATTTATATTCCCCAGGTTTTATAAGAAACGGTATTTTTTAATTTTTGGATATTTGCCATGGTTTAGGAATTATAGCCTTTGTAAGTTGCAAAAACTGCACCTTGTATTATACATTACATATAGCTTTTCAAAAACAAAAGATAACAGAGTTGTTTGTTCTGTGTCTTGTGTACTTAGCTCAGCAAGTAATTTAGACTTTACCTCGGAAGCTGAATATCTGTACATACCTTTATTTTGGTACAAAATACTCTCCTAAAAATCCCCTATGATATCGTGTAAGAAAATCGAAATATGACAGGTCTAATGTCAAAAAATCAGTTTTTTGCAAATATCCTCGTTTCCTTTACTTTTAATCGCATTTATATTTATTATAAAAATTCGTAGAACACAAAATTCTTTACAAATTTGATATTAAACACTTTTTTGTCTGATTAACGGATCCGATAATGGAGGGGCGCAGAGTGTAAAGCACTTTTACTGTATGTACATACCTTAAGCACACAATCAATCGTGATATTTAGCAAATACTTAAGTAAAAAAGATGACATATTAGACTAAAAATCACGATTGATTGCGTGCTTAGGTATGTACATGCTCGAAAAGTGCTTTACACTCTGCACCCCTATTATCGAATCCGTTGGTCAGACAAAAAAATGCCACAAAATTAAATTTGTAAAGAATTTGGTGTTCTAATTTTAAAAGCGCAAATTCGGTACCCTTGAAAATAATACAAAAACATAAAAAAGGCCGCCGCTGAAATCGGACTATTTTATACAAAGGCGCCGCTATCCGCTACACCGACGCGCCGATACACTATGGGATAGAAATCCATTATTTTGGCCATAAAAGCAACTTTGAAATTTTAATGGCTCATGCTGCTGTATTTCAAAGCAGATACTCCAAACTACATGTACGCGAAATTATAAAGAAGAATATGACGACTTCTATTGGGGTAATAAGAAACTTGAAAAATGTATTTTAAGTAAACATAAACATACAACATTTAATCTACTTAGTTTATTATTAGCCTTGTTTACTAGAAAAGTAAAAGAGTTTAAATAATAAGAGCTATTGTTGTGTTTCCGATGCAGTCCTCATGAGGTCTCGCTACTTTTTGTCAAAGATTTTTACCTTTTTCTTTATCAGTTTTGTACTTACAATTGCCTTCCTACTTTCTGCTACTTCTAAGAGTAAGGACAGATACAAGATTTTTTATAATTTACATGGTTTTCTCATTTTAAAATTTAATATGTTTTGTCCTACACTGTATATCCTAAAAGATAAAAGCATATCTGATGAAAAATATGGATTCTACAGAATCTACTCAAAAAGCAATGTTTTTATTTATTTTATACGTTAAAAACTAAAAAGTTGGGAAGATGTATTTCTATTACGCTTCTAAGAATAATTTAAAATTATTTTTCAGATTTGGATGGTCATATTTCGAAACTAATTGAGATATACACATCAAATTTAGTATTTTTTAAAGCATTCTAAAATATTTTTGGTGGTGATATAATATTCAGGGTATTCCATTTAAAAAAATCATAACCATTGTCGTAAACTGTATATCATATGAGATAATAATCATCGGATTACTGATTAGAATACTACTGACTTAACCAAACAAGCTGACATTTTAGTTTATTTTGTACAATAAAAAATAATAATGTTAAGGGGGTGTAATGTTATAATAACATATAATAAGTTTTAGGTTTCCAAAAAGCATTTGTAATAATCTATAATATTTTTTCCAGTAAAAAGCACCTCATTTTAAGTTAGCTTGGTAAGTTTCAGAATTTTGACCAAAAAATTAACTTCTATCCCATAGTGCGATGACCAGCTGCATCAACCGGCATATCATAAAAGAAATATAGCAAAGGCGGCCGCGAAGACAAGCATGCCGATTTATTTGCTTTAAACTTTTTGTGATTTTTTTTTTCTTATCAAAGAACACCGAATTTACATTTTTAAACTGTTCCTTCTATAAGTAAATTTATTTGACATGTATAAAATAGCAATGTTTACCTTTGTAAAGCTACCTCGGACATAACATTAGTTGCTAAAATCAGAAATACACAAGTTTTAAAATAATACATTTTGAACCAAGATTGAGTTGTTAAGTTGTTAAGTTTCAGACTCAAGATTACGTATATTCTCTAGTGGTTGGTTTTAGGAGTGACTTAACCCTTTAAAAGTCCCTTTATGGTAAAAGACAGGTTAAATTAACCCAAATAAATAATATAAAACGCGAAAACATTTACCCTCTGCAGCAGAGCATAATTTATTTAAACTCAATTTTCTTGTTAATCAGGTTTACAACGGGTTGCGTAGTAAATGGTGTTTTATCAGGGCAATTTTTAATTTGACAGTTCTTTTTTATTATTTAGTGGCGTGATGGATGGTAAAACTCTAATGGTTTTTAAGAAACGTTTTGGAAAAAGAATGTGCTTTGCCGATTAAGGTTCAAAGACTTTTTGTACGACCGGGCGCAAAATACAATTTTTACGCCTCCATTTGGGGCGTAAAATTGCACTTTACGCCCCAGGGCAAAAAGTATCAAAAACGCCCGCATTTATAGATTTATTAAACAATAATAAAATTAAATATCGCCCAAATTTTTTTTGGTAAAACAACAATTTAATTAATTAAACATATACTACGTTTATATCGAATAGTTCAAGCTGGCTTGAAAACAAAGCGGCTTTGAAGCGATTTCCAAGTCTACGTGTTTATTTCGGTGGCTTGAAAATTGAGGTCAAGTACATTTCAGGCCATCGTCGTACGCATACGGCAGTTTTGCATCCAACTTCACAGTAGACATCAAATGAAAAACAAACCTCACTTTTTAATTCGTCCCGTTTTGTGTGCTGATGTTGGTGTGAGCGTGTTTTAAAAGTTTTTTCACCTATTTTTCAACTCATATTTTTTATAAAAATGTCAAAATCATATATGAAATTGACACTGATGACGTTTGATGAAGAATTCATCTGAAGTTAGGCAGTTATTAAACCCGCTTGAATCGTTTATATCGTGTTTCTAATCGGCTTCAGTGAAGTCAACCCTACTTATTTTTTAGGCTTGACTTGAACGATTCAAGTCACTTTCAAGCGCGTTTATATCGCTTTTTTCAAGCCACTTTTAAAAGTAGTTTTAACTCAAGCTAGCTTCAACTATTCGATATAAACGTAGTGGTATGTTAAAAGTATATACTGATAACAATTTAAAACATTAAGAGCTGGAAAATTTTATCCTAAGTACAGAGAATGGTTGTATATTAATTTCAGTCGTACAAAAAATATTGTTTGCACCTCTGGCGTAAAGCACTTTTACGCCCTTGGTACAAAAATAACTATTGATTACTGATAATGTAAGATAATTGTAACCATGAAGTTTGAAATTAGAACTCTTTGTAAAGGACGGGCCACACCTAACGGCAACGAGCCCGTGGCTGTGCGTTTCCCTGGTGAAATGTAGGTGAATGCGGTGCAAAAGGTTCGTATTTAATTAAATTGCAGTAATATGAGTCAATTAGGCCACGCTTTAAATTACACCTGAATATAAAATAAACTTTTACAATTAATGTAACACAGTTTAAAGTTTTGGCCACATATAACCACACCGAGTCCTGCACCGGAGCACGGCCGTGTCTCGGTTTGGAAATGTATCGTTGTAATCAAATTCCATAGGCTTAATATCACCGATCCGTGCCTGACGACATACCCCGCACCGCATTTTAACAAGTAAACAAACATTACCAATCAACCGTTGTACGTCACGTCGCGTCGGCTGCTACGTATTTTTAATTAAATTAGTCACTTTGAATCGAACTTGTGGTTTTATACTTAATTTAGTATCACGAAAAATAAAATATATATATATATATATATATATATATATATATATATATATATATATATATATATATATATATATATATATATATATATATATATATATATAAAATAACAATGTATTTGTAAGTTTTACTCACATATTATTCACAAGATATAACAGTAAAATTAATTTTACACTTCTAAATACTTATTAAATCACTTTTCTTGTATTGTTTGTTTACAACAACTAACCTTTAATCACTAACTTTTATTTTTATACCTAATGAACTAGAATAAAAGGTGACAACCATAATCTCAAATTTTGGTTCGGGAAACATCGGCGCTGTCCGATCCACGTACGAGTATTTCATTGGTTGGACATGTTTTAGATCGTACGAGACACGGTTCTGCTAGGGTGCGGGTTTTGTGGGACATCGGTGCGGTTATGTGTGGCCAGCCTTTTACCTATACTACACTCAAAGATTGCATCAAAAAGAACAGAGATTAGGAGGAAAATCTGTTTAACTTAAACAAAGAGATATACGTACATAAGACAATAGACTTAGCTTGACAATAATGCTTTTTATATTTTGAAGGGCATGAAAAATGCTTTTGAATTTTTCCGAATTAATCTGACCCACTTTCTTCTATCACCGTTAATCCGGGCTCGGTGCGGTTATGTGTGGCCCGACCTTAAAGCAAAAGTATAGAGAGCTGGCGAATGGAGTGTCGCAAGGATTCTAAAAGGGCATTGGTTTAATTGTAAAATAGTTCTACATCAAAGAGTTGGACAGATATGGAAAAAATATTCTTTAAATAACAGATTTACACACAGAGTGTTGTCATATCTTTTTGTTTTTTAAATTTCTTTTTTTTTATCTTTGGACAATCCAAGAAGGCTGAAAGCCTAAATACTAACGTACCGTGGGTGTCTTAAGCAGTGTAAGAGGAAGTTTGTTAACACGGGACTTAAAAACTTGAAGATTTGGGGGAAGGAAAGACTTCCGCTGGCAGTAGGTTCCACAGTCTAGGAACTCTAGGGATAAAAGAACGAACAAATTGGGAAGTTCGGGGCCTGTCCAATTGAACCGTATAGGGATGCATACGCGCGGCACCACGAGTTTCTCTGTTGGGAGCTGCAAGAGGAGGGACTATACTGGATAATTTGTCGGAGCAGAAGCCGTAAAAGTATCTATAGAAGAGCGATAGATCTCCCACAGCTCGACGATGGGCAAGAGAAGGAAGGCTTTGAGTAAGTAATGGATCATTAATAAGACGAACAGCCCTTCTTTGAATGGCATCAAGAATGCCGAGGGTTGTAGGGGATGCCATTCCCCAGACATGAGAACAATATTCCAGAGAGGGTCGAATTTTGGACACATACAATGTGTATAAAGTGGAAGGAGAAAAATACTTTTGGCTCGGAAAAGGAATCCAAGCTTTTTTTTGAATGTATAAAAAAATAAACAGTACGTTATTTTATAATAAACAAACTTATCTTAATGCAACAATATCACATGTGTACACTGACAAAAAAATCCAAAATTCAAAATTAAAAATCGTAACGTAAGCACTACTGCAGTAATCAAGTCAAGCACGAATATTCGTACCGCCATATATGGATGCGACGCTTTGACCCAACTTGTTAATGTCAAATGTTTCGGCTGTCGGACTGGGCGAACGCGTCATTTTATTTTATCAGACACCCCCTTAAAAGGTTTTAAAAATGAAGTCTATTTCATTACTGGCCCAAGGACATATCATTCTAAATATTTATAATTTTTGTCTTGTTGTTTTTTTCTAATTCTATTATTTTTTTTTATGTAGTTGTGAGTCTGTTTATTTTTTATTATTTAAATATGAAGTATGGTAATATTAACTAAAGAGTTATTGGATATAGTATGATTTGAGCCCTGTCTGTTTGTGTTTTTTTTTAATAGAAATGTTGTTTTTAACGGCGAGAAAACACACAAATACAGGAGTGATTCAAAAATCGATCACGAAACTTAAGGTGGTGATTCTACTTGACAAAATAAGGGTAAAGCTTCATATAATTTTTTTCAAAATGTCATTCGTTTTCAAGTTACAAGCCGTCAAACTTCAATTTTTATTTTGGTTTTTTGCGCCATATTGCATTTATTTTTTAACCAATCCAGTTGATATTTGACACACAAATCGAGCTTTGCAGATCCTAAAATTTTAATACAAAAGTACTTCTTTTAAATACTGCCAGAGGGCACTTTACCTACAACTTAAAATTTATTTACATCATACCTTTTTTATTTTGACAGATATCGCAAAGCTGGAGGCGGCATATTAAAGTCGATAAACCTCACCGTTTAGGCACCAATAGACATCAACGTTTTCACCAATTTCAATCAAATTACCTACATACATACAGGGTGTCCAGTAACTCAACCGACAAACTTTTCGGGGCGATTCTACAACAGGAAATAAGAAAAAAACTTCATATAAACATATGTCCTAAACGTCTTAGTTTTTGAACTACGGTGTGTTAAATATTAAAAAAAAACCTTATGGCCAAAAAACCAAAATAAAAATTGAACTTTGACGGCTTGTTACTCGAAAACGAATAATATTTTGAAAAAAAATATATGAAGCTCTACCCTTATTATGTCAAGTAGAATCACCCCTTAAGTTTCGTGATCGATTTTTTAATCACCCTGTATAAGATATACCAAAAATATTCTACTTTTTTCCTTTTTTCCTAATATTAATATAAAATATTTACAATTAAAAGAAGAATAATTTAAATAAAAGTTTAAATACAGTTTTTATCCACTTTTCCAATTTTTTCTACCACCTTCTTTTAAACCTTAATCTTTCCAGAAAAACTTCAAAAATCTTTTTGTTTGCTCAGGATAAATGGATTTATTTTGTTAATTCAACATCCCAAAGTTTGTCCTTTGGCTCTCGATTTTCCAATATTTTTTGGTCTTCGTAAAGTTATTTTTTCCAGATATTCAGTTTTACACCGAGGACATCTGAATATTAAAAAATAAAGGAAAAAAACTCAAAATGTAAAAAGAATATGGAATAGGTAGGTATTTCTTTAGTGATATTTTTAGATGCTTCTCTCTCGCTTTAGAAATAAAGTAAGCACAAAATGCTTCTTGCATAAAATCATAGATTTTTTTATAGACTGGGAGCCAGGTGCAAAATTAGGTCAGATATTTCCTTTCAGTCCATAACTCGTAAAATGCTTCAAGAGGGTTCTATGTACATGAATCGTTGAATTGAGCGTCAGCTGCGCCTCCGATGGTGGAATTATACAGAGTGCTTCAAAAAAGATCCATGTTAAATTTGTGTGTTTTTATATGGAACACCCTGTATATTAGTTCATTTTTTGATTTTAGCATTAAAATTAAAGTAAATTTTATCAACGATACCTATACCAAAAATTTTAAGGATATTTAGGATTTTAAAAAATTCTTGACCAAAAAAATGTTTAATATGTATATCCAACCTTACTTACGTTTGCTTTTTATAATATGTTAGATTGCTAGAATATTAAGTGTACAATCACCAACAATATTTTTTTACTAGAAATTGTACAGGGTGTCCAAAAACTAATATTTAATAATAAATTTATTTCTTACGATACAGGTATCTTTCCGGAGAGCTGGAAAGCTGCACGTGTTCAACCTATTCCCAAGAAAGGATCTAAATCTCTTCCATCTAACTATAGACCAATTTCAATTCTCTCAGTTCTTTGTAAAGTAATGGAACAATTAATTAATTCACAAATTCTTAAGTACTTAGAAAAACACAAAATTTTGCATTACAGGCAGTATGGATTTCGCCACAAAAGATCTACAGCAGATCTTCTTTCCTTCGTATCACACTGTTGGAGTAAGTCTCTTGGTTTCTAGGTGGTCCCAGATCGTTGCTCTTGATATATCCAAAGCTTTTGATCAGGTCTGGCATGCCGCACTTCCCTCCTATGGTCGTTCAACTAAACTCTGTACTTGGCTCTCTAGTTATCTATCTGATCGACGTATATCACTTATTGTGGACGGCCATTCTTCAAGGTTTCACCAAGTTATAGCTGGAGTGCCTCAGGACTCAGTTCTGGTACCAACATTATTTCTTCTTCACATCAACGACCTTCTCTCGTCCACAACTAATTCCATTCATAGTTTCGCCGACGATAGTACCCCTTCACTCCAGTTTTCAGGTTCCTAAACCCATCACTAAACATGACTTGGAAAACAAACGCAGAGCGATGCAGATATCCCTTTCGCAGGATCTTAATTTAATATTAGATTGGGGCGCCAAAAATCTCGTCCATTTTAATGCATCCAAAACACAATCATGTTCCTTGTCGTGAAAAGAGTCACCAAATACTCATCCTTTACTTATGAGCGGCCAAGTTTTACAGAGCTAAGACACCTTCAATCTTGTGGGCGTCACATTTGAAAGTAACCTTAACTGGCATAAACACATTCTATCTATAGCCACGGCAGCTTCAAAAAGCTTGGATTTCTTTTTCGAGCCAAAAGTATTTTTCCGCTTCTAATTTATACACTTTATATGTGTCCCAAATCCGACCTCCCTTGGAATATTGTTCTCATATCTGGGGCATGGCGTCCCCCACAACCCTAAGCATTCTTGATTCTATTCAAAGAAGAGCTATTCGTCTCATTAATAATCCCTTACTGACAGAAAAGCTTCCCTCTCTTGCCCATCGTCGGGCTGTGGGGATTTATCGCTTTTTATAGGTACTTCCATGGCTTCTGCTCTGAAGAATTGTCCAGTATAGTTCCTCCACTCACGGTTCCCAACAGAGAAACTCGTGTTTCCGCGCATATGCATTCCTATACGATCCAACTGGACAGGCCCCGAACTTCTCACTTTGTTCGTTCTTTTATCCCTAGAGTTTCTAGATTGTGTAACCTGCTGCCCCCGGAGGTCTTTTCCTTCCCTCCCCAAACCTTCAAGTTTTTAAGTCCCGTGTCAACAAACTCCCTCTTACCTCGCTTAAGACACCCACGGTACGTTAGTATTTAGGTTTTTAGCCTTCGTGGTTTGTCCAAAGATAAAAAAAATGGACTGAGAAAAAATTCGTCACGAAAATCTATCGCTGGCTTACACATTACATTAGGATTGTCCTCTAAAAAAACATTGTGACATTTTATAAAATTTTATTATTTGGATGAAAAAAAAAATGTGTAAATGGTTTTTGATCCGTAATCTATAAAATCAATACTTACAAACACCTTCTACCTTGCTTTAAAATGTTTTTCGGAAAATTTGTTTATTTACTTTACTCTAATAAAAGACCGATATTAGCACGATCAGATTTAGTAGACAGGTTACGATTCGAAAGCAGAAACAGTCGATTTATCGAAACACAACCTTTGTCCGGGTTTAATTAGGAATAAAAGAATGTTTTTTAATAAATAAAACATCTTATTAAAAATTAGAATCTTTATCTACAAATTATAGGAAAGTGTGGATTAAAAACAAGAAAACCGTTTTAAAACGTAAGTTTAGAGCTTTCTATTTTCAGCTTTTGTAATATTTTCACTAACAGCATGAACTACAAAAAAATACAAAATAATTTTCGCAAGAATAGTACATATTCGAAATATTTTAAAAACTGTTTTCATAGTTAAATCGAATTTTTAAACAGTAATTAATTATTTTAGACGTTATACAGGGTGTTCAAAAAGGTGAGGTCAAAAATGATAGGGGTGATAGAGTGAGCCAAAATATTGTTAGTACTTTATATATAAAAGTTCTATCTCGCTTCCTTAGGGTGTTATTGACTTTCAAAGTTAGAATAAAAAACACGTATCTGATTTATAACTTTTGAATGGTTGCCACAATAATAATTATATTTGAGTATTTAAATTAACTCATACCAATGCTTTTTTCCATAGACAAATGATTGCGCAGTAAGTCATAATTATACAGGGCGAGACGATTTTGTTTACATTTTTTACAGAGGTGAAAATTTTGACATTTTGTTTTCACCGTTTACAAAAAGCTACTTTTGGAAGATATCTATATATATATATATATATATATATATATATATATATATCTATATATATATATATATATATATATATATATATATATATATATATATATATATATATATAATTTATTTATCTTTCTTAAACCATAATATATATATATATATATATATATATATATATATATATATATATATATATATATATATATATATATATATATATATATATTTTTTTTATTTTTGAATACAGGATGTATGTATTTTACTCTCTTTAAAGACAGTCAAAAGAAAACATCCAGCTTTTCTATGCTATCCACCACGACTCTCTTCCAAGACCCCACACCGGTTTCGCCTGACTTACAGGAACTCATCAGTGAGGTTGTATCGAGTAATGGTGAATAGCATAGAAAACCAGCGTCTACTTATTAGACAAGTTTCATTGTCCAGCGGTAGGATATTAAATCCTGCCGTTGATGCCCTACTGAAATCGCATTCAGTAAATACAAGCATCAATTGTAGCGGGGTATGTTCCTTGTGCTTTACAACATACAAAGCCATCCCGCTACAATTGATGCTCGTATTTATCTGAATGCGATTTCAGTAGGGCATCAACGGCAGGATTTAATATCCTACCGCTGGACAATGAAACTTGTCTAATAAGTAGACGCTGGTTTTCTATGCTATTCACCACGACTCGATACCGCCTCACTGATGAGTTCCTGCAAGGCAAGCGAAACCGCTCTGGGAGAGAGTCGTGGTGGATATCATAGAAAAGCAGGATGTTTTTTTTGACTGTCTTTAAAGGGAGTAAAATACATACACCCTGTATTCAAAATAAAATATATATAAATATATATATATATATATATATATATATATATATATATATATATATATATATATATATATATATATATATAGATATCTTCCAAAAGTAGGTTGCCACTTTATCTTTATGTTTTTACTAAGGAGGTTTTTACCGATATTATTGTGTGACAACTGGCTATACTTTAATAATTGAAATTGACATAAAATTTAGAATTATAATAAGTTCACCACCCATATTCACCCCGTAAGCTTTTTAATTTGCTAATCTAAAATTAGTAAACTAAACGTATTTATAGCCCCTATTTTACTGAAAATTTAATTGTATCCTATAATCCAGTTACCACAAGGGTTTATCCACTTTAATTTTGTTTGAATCGGAAAAATTACTATGGGGTTTTTGTTGCGGTTCCTTTGGTGGTGGTTTGTTTATAAAACACGTTCCTTATGCTAGTAAAAGAAGAATTTCTGGACTTCCATTGTCTTTAATAATTTATTTACACAACGTTTCGGGCAGTACTATCTTTGTCCGTCCTCAAGTGTAAACTAAACCTAATTCCTAAAGCTACTGAGTTTATATACACTGGGGAAGATCATTCACCCGTTATGGAGTTGGGTTCTGTTCAAGCTTGGGGTTGTTCACCTAAGGCGCCGGCATTTGTACGCTTT
The DNA here is from genome assembly GCA_014170235.1 of Listronotus bonariensis. Taxonomy (NCBI): domain Eukaryota; kingdom Metazoa; phylum Arthropoda; class Insecta; order Coleoptera; family Curculionidae; genus Listronotus; species Listronotus bonariensis. Next base: position 14,516 of record JACEGR010005815.1, read on the forward strand.
AATAGTGGTTTCCAAATGTTTGGTATGTCCACACTTTGATTGCTAAAAACATTATTATTGTTTTCAATAAAGACGGCTTCCTTAAATTTGCGCTTTCTCCAATGTGGTTCCCTGTGAACAACCCGTGCTTCTGACTACTTGATATTGTGTTGTTGAGACCAAACGTGATCAGCGATCCCTGATTTCGATGTTTCCCCTCGGTGTGTGTTTTTGTGCTCTGCCAGTCTTACATTTAAAATGCGTTTTGTTTCTCCAATGGACGACCCCCATATTGGCATGGTACCTGGTAGATACAATCTTTTTTCTCTTGTGTGGATAAATCGGGTTAAATTAATAAAGACAATGGAATTCCGAAATTCTTCTTTTACTACTGCTGTTAAAAAATTAGAAGCTCCAGTCATTCCAGTACAAAAATGCAGTTTTTGATAAAACCTAATTTTGAAGAGTATCTCATTATTTTTACTGCCTTTTTGCTATTTATGTTGGAACAGTTTTTGTAATGGAAATATACAGTGTGTCCAAGATAAGGATCCTAAGCATGGGAGTCTCAGTACCTATTGGAGATACAGCTTAGGTTAAACTAGGAAAAGTTGTATTTTTTAAAGCTTATTAACATGCCGTTTAAAAACTTTAAAAAATTTCATTGCCTGCTGAGATATTTGGCAAAAACCAAAATTTGACTATATCGATTTTATTTTTTCTGACTTTATTTGAAGAGATATAAAAAAACTAATAACACTTTTTTACTGGTACTTTTTAGCTACTATATGATGGTATTTTTAGATTTTATACCCGACGTTTCGTTTTCAAGAAACCATCAACAACTTTATTTTTTTATATGGCTCGAAAAAAAGTACACCCTGTATCTGGTCACATTTTTTTATTACAAATTCAACGGTGTATCACATGTTAAATTTTAATTTTTAGTTAAAAGAAAAATTGTTTTTTGTCTATTTTTTTAAAGTTATTTTTAAGTAGGCCTTGCAAACAAATGCTTGGACGTTTATACCTGTTACCGTATATGCAACATAATTAATTATCATTATAAAATAGTATTTGTCGTTATTACCCTGTTTGTGAAGTTGTTGTTTTTAGAGCAATTGTTCTTATTGTTACTGTTGTCTTTATACGCAATACGCGTTTCTTGGCTCAACAAAATCCGCGTGTTAAGAAAATATCGATACATCAAGAACGTTTTGGGTTTAATATGTGGTGTGGAATTTTAGGAACTAAAATACCAGGTTCATTTAATTACCGCCATAAAGGCTGACTCTAGAGGTATATTTTTAAGGCTTTAAATGGAATCCAAACAAACCCCTCTACCCCCTCGCCACAACATAAAACAAACAAAGGTTTCTATGGAAAATATATTTTATTTTTTCATTTTTGTTACATTAGTGGCACTATTTAAGATATTTTATATTTGTTTTATCCAAATGGATTACGAGGAACTTTTCAGCAATAATATCATCGATTGAAGTTCGTAAAAATTATACTAGAGTCACAGTGTCACAAATAGCTGACACTAGTCACAAATACTTTAAAACACACAAAAACTCACATAAATCGCGTTATTTAAACTTTCATCACGAATTCCCATAATAAAATCTATTGTTTGATTTATATATATATATATATATATATATATATATATATATATATATATATATATATATATATATATATATATATATATATATATATATATACATTTTTGAGAATTTAAAAATAAGTATACATTTTAATTAGTTTACTTAACATTGGGAAATTTGCTACATAAAAATATACGTGAGGTGTCAAGGTCTTAAAAGTATAAATTAAACAATTTTCTAGGTTACTTTTATAATAATAAAATAAAAACATTAAACAAACTGGGTAGCGTAGAAATGCAAAACAAACACTGGAAAATTTGATATTTAAAGAAGAGAGAGAGAAATTAAAAGGGATTTTTTATTAGATAAGAAGTAGGTAAAGTGAAGTCGAGTAAAAAGTTAAAGTTTTAGTTAAACCCCCGTACGGGCTACTCCTAGTGGGGGTATGCCCGTACTAAATTAAGTTACTCAAATAAGTTAAGTTAGTTTTTGGTAGTCCACCGGTCTCATGGTCCCAAGAAAATAGTTCCATATGGTACATTTGCCCTAGTGATGTAAAGTGGCCCTATTTATATATGTATTCAAAATTCTACGTCACAATATATATATATATATATAAATTTTTTTTTTTTTTTGGACCAATTTAAAATGCCTAATTTTAAAAATTATATGCAGATATATATATATTCAAATTTTTCAAAGAAAAACTGATTGGTTGTTTTAACGTATCTCTTTTATTTTTAATAAGAGAAAGTTGTTTTAAAAAGCTTTTTGTAGGGTTTTTTAAGAGCTACAAGGTTCTGTAAGTAAAATTCCTTATGCTACCTTGGTTTTGAAATGGGGTGAGTTTAAAAGACTCGAAAAAGGTGGTGCTCGTTCGTAAATAAATTAAACTAGCACATCTCGCCAAATATGCACTGTACAGAAAACCCAGGCACAGATAAATCTTGTCATTTAAAAATTCACTATTTTTTATTATCTCCAGTATTTTCAGAGTTATTTAGAAAAAAAGGGTGATAAATATGAAATTGTAAATAATTGTTTTTGACTTTAAGCTTAAATTTTCCTAAAATTAGGTTTTTAAAATTGGTCAAATTTCTTGGATGTATTATAAATACATATATAAAGAAAAGTGCAATGGATTCCTTGCCTGCGTCGTGACGTCAGAACTAAATACGCGTATTGCAAAACCTGGCAGAAGTTACAAAAGTATGGTCAAAATTACCATATAAATTATGCAAAAAAATATAAAATGGGGTTGGGAAATAGTATTTCTCAACCTTCCCTTTGTCCTTTCGGCACCCAGTGCAGTTTTTCCGTCCTTGCTTCCACACCCGGTGCGAAATTTCGAAACTCGAAAGTTTGCGTTAGTTGTTCGACGGCCGCCTGACGGGACGCGAGCACTGACTAACGCCCTTTGCGAAATTGCGCGCATAAACACAGGATCGGACTACTTTAATTGTTTTTAAAAATATTTTATTTAATATAATTCATTTCCAAAGCAAAAAGGTGAGTTAAAAATAATTTAATTCTTTTTCATTGCTTTACGCCGATTTTAATTATTTTTGGCATACGAGAGTTTTTAGGGGCGCGGATTACGAATTTGAAAGAAAATTTAATCGGGAACGTTTCGTTTTCGAGATATCCATCGTAAAACTTAAAAGCAAATTTACCTTATTTTCACTATATTCCCCCTTCCTTTTGAAAATATTTCTTGATTTAAACCTGGATTTTCCATTTATTTTACCCGTTTTTTCCATTAAATTGTAAAACTTTACTTTTAAATCCAGTATTCATGGCTTCTGTGCTTAAAATGATGAAAGTTGAGCTTTGTCATTGTATGGGAAAAAAGGGTAAAATAAATGAGAAAATCGGTTTTTAAGAGGTGGAAATAAAATATTGAGTGCCAATTTAGCAGAAAGCTCAAAAATTGCGTGCAAAAAAGGAGAATATGGTGAATTTAGGTTAGTTTTCTATTCAAGATTTATGATAAATATCTCGAGAACGAAACGTTGCCAATGAAACATTTTTTAGATTCGTAATTACTGCCTCAAAAACCCCCCATCAAAGTCGGCGTGGTGTCCGATAAGTAAACAATTACCAAAAACATTTATTATTACCCTATGTTTTATTTATAAAATCACATTTTAAAACTACTGTTTTTTGGATGAAAAGACTTTTTATTTCTAAAAATTAAAAATATTCTAATATAAAGGTAATAAAAGTAGCAAGAATCGATGAAAAGTTGTAAGTAAAAAGAATAATTTTTCTATTAGATTTTATTAAAAATATTACCATTACAACGCGTGATTTTTACTTAAGCTTTTTTAAGACCGATGCTTATACCTACGTTGCGGAAAAAAATGCCTTGTACCAGATTATTATTTTCATTGTCATTTTAGAAAAAAAATTCATTTTTAATTTTTTTATATACAGGGTGTCCCATTTTGGTTGTCCCTTATGGGAAACTTGGAAACCAAAAGAGATATTAAAAATCTGATACCCCATCCTCGAGCTCTTTTGGAGAAAACATTTATCGTAAAAACAGATCATCGCTATAGCCAAGCGTTTCAGAGATACAGGGTGATTCTCGATTTTTTCACTTTTTGAAAAGGCCCTGTAGCTTTGTTGTTATTACAGATACGAGAAAACTAATTGCACATTATACAGACACTTTTTTCCGTAGAATCCAGTGGCGTAGCCAAAAATTTTTTGAGCTGTCATTTTTGACATATGACCCAAACATGTTTTTTTTTATTAGGGACACCTTATAAATGATTAGATAATTAAATTGCTTGTTTTTTTCTGATTAAAATAAGATATCATAGTAGGCGGTTTAATAAATTTTTTACGTCAAATATTGGAAAAATTATGATTTTAAAGGCGCATTGCGGCTTCTATCTGTTTTTAAATTGTTTTATATTTTTCTTTAAAAACAATACTGCCATCCCTCAACTCAGGAGACATTTCCGTAGAAAAAAAAAAAACAAAAATTAATTAATTAAAAATTTTTTTATTATTATTTTTTTTTCTACGGAAATGTCTCCTGAGCTAAGGGATGACAGATTCCTTTTAAAACAACTTCCCATTCGTAAAAAAGTTTCACTATTTTGACATTTTCAAAATCAGTTTCATGAAACTTATTAATACCCATGTAACAATAATAAAGTCGTCCACGATGTTTTGCTTAAAAATTAAAAATAAAAGTAGTTTACTCTCAAAGAAAAATCATTTTCTGGTTAGTTTTTGCGTTCCCTGTATTGAAAATCAACAATTTCTCTTCGTGAATAATATTTTTTGCAAGCAATATTTTTATAAAAAGATGACTTTTTTCAGAAATTTTATGGTTTATTTATCCTCTTGTAAACACCATCCGTGGACAGTCTGTATATTACAATAATTTCAAGTAATTTTTAAAGAAAAATAAACATTTAAAGATCTTATAAAGAGCTAAATGTGTCGTTTCATAAACTTTCTGGGGTTTCATATCATTCAATATCATTAATTTTTTTAATTAAAATATTTCAGCATTTAATAGAATTATGAAAAGTTTCTGGTGATAGTAGTAATCACTAACAAACCATTATTTTATAGTTTTAACAAAGATTTTAAATAACAAACCTCAAAATATACACGTTGTGCCATTTCTAAACGTTTTTAAGCAATTTTTGCTAATGCGTGAAAACGGTCCAAAGCAACGACAGAGCGAGACCAATACGTCTCTCTATCAGAATAGTATATTACATTACAAGTGTGGAAAATGACTAATTTCACACGAGCGGGAATATTGTAGCACGAGGCGTTAGCCGAGTGACAAACCCACGAGTGTAAGAAAGTAATTTTCACACGAGTACTGTACACTATTTTTCCTACGACCACAAATTATTTACCAAAAAAATTAAAGTTTGTCTTTAAAGAAAAATAAAAAACTATTGAGAACTTTGCAACACTAGGGTGATTTTTACTTTGTAACACTAGTGTGATAAGCACTTTTCCTCACTGCTATATTATACTGTTTTGAAAATATTTTTACATTGAAAATGACCTACCTAGAAGTATTATAGAACTTTTATCATTTTGAAATTTAAAAAGGCCCTTACTTAATAAAAATTGTATGGTTTGGTTAGGTAATAAGGGCAATAGTTTAATACGGTTTTCTGCTATTTTAAGAGTTTTTAAAAATTATTGATACTTACATATTTTAGACACTCTTCTAAATAAACCGTAAGTGGCACATATCCAAAATATTCCGTTTTTAAAAAATATCAGTAAACAAACTTATGGGACCAGGGAATAAAAAGGGGTGCTGAGTGGGGTAAAATTGGTCAAACGAGTTAGTGAAACTGAACATCACATATAAAATCAAGTAAAAATTACATTTTTTCCTCAAATTTTTGAGAAAAAATATAAAAAATATGAAAATTTTAAATGCATAACCTAAAGTCCTAAAAGTAAGAAAAAACGACTACTAAACGTCAGTTATACCATGCAAAATATGGAAAGCATTTGGCAACGTCGGAAGGGTCTGATTCTATTTATGAATGGATAAAAGAAAGTGGATTCATAAAGTGTGTATTAGCCTCAGGTTTAATTAAGGGATTAAAAAAAAGATTTAACTAGTTGTTTGAGTACACGAAGACAGAGAGAAAGGAATTTGATCTATAGGAGTTTTTTCTCTGGCGCTTTAGGTCGAACGGTCAAGCGGCAAGGCTGCCTCTATAAAGTGCGTGCTCAAAGGTAGGAGGGAGATTTTTAATTTGATCTACTTACCTGACAACACTGTGCCACTGAGCAAGCAGTCAGTGAAAGTTGTTTTTTGTGGTTATGTCTATTTTTGTTTATGTTTTTATTTTTCGGAAATTTTATTATTACTCTTTTAATATTAGAAGAAAGCTTATACTGTGTAGTAACTTAACGTTAATAAGATGATTTTCGCTAATTTGGGTTCTACTGTTTAAGGTAAGTAAAAAGTGTTTTTACTGTCACTACAATAAATATGTCAATTGCAAAACCAATAGCAGTTTTTAGAATGACATCATAATATGTATCACACAAGTGTTGTAAAGTACTGCAACCTGTGCAACACTGTAGTGTGATATAACGCATTTTCTATGCATGAAACCAGTGTGCTATTTGCTATTTTCACAAGTGGTCGTAGGAAAATCATGTTTACATGCAGACGTTCTCTATTTAATTTCTATCTTCTAGTGTTTAACTCCTAAAAACTCGTTTAAACGCATCGAGCTGGCATGACGTCTATAACACTTTTATATTACGAAATACAGCAAAAAAAAACTAAAAAATATTTCTTTTATTTGCAGGCCTGCTTTAAACAAAAACGCTTTAAAAATTAACCGGACATATTTTATTCGCAACTATGGCTATCTCTCTAAAAGCTGTCGTAGCTTGGTGCATCGTTTCGACCGTTTTGACCACCGCAGTGATGGCTCTTCAGTGTTTTAAGTGTGGTCAGTACAATGACGGAGTTGGATCTATCACGCCTTGTATCAACGATACCTATATGAAGCTATCGGACTGTCCTCATCGAGAGATCAATTTCTGCATCGTAAGTATTAAAAATTAGGATTTTAAGAGGGATAATATGGATTTAATACTTCTTTTGGTATTTCTTAAAAACATTTTAGAGAACATTTTAGAAATATTGTGTAAAAATTTAAGATGAATCGGAGCCAAATTAAGGATGTTACAGGGGTTTAAGCATGGTTTAAGTAACCACGCCCTTTACAGGGTACGTTTTTAAAACTTACAATGGCTATATTTGTTAGAACAAGGCAAATATAAAAAAATAATAATAAAAAATCCGGTTTAATAAAACCTGGGGGAATATAAATGACGTATTTTTCAAAACACTTCTACCAACCTCTTAAGCTGCACCCCCAGTCACTTAAAAATCTTAAATAGCACCTCTCTGGAAAGCTTGTGAAAAATGCTTTTTCTACTACTGTATAAATAAGAAAACTTTGTGGTCCTAGCAACGCGAATGATAACGGAAGAGAAACTTTGTGTTACCTAAGCTAAGCGTTGCTAGCCACGAAAGTAATATTTTCAGCGCCTGGATAAAAAGTAAGAGTAAAAAAGATAATATGCTTGTGGGAAATATTAGGATTTATTTATAAAAAGTAACTAATTTATGACAAAATATTTTAAAAAACTAGGTTAGGATTGACATTAAAAGTAATTGTGCAATTTGAGCAATTAGCAAAAGAAATTGGAGGAATAATACTTGAATTAACAGTTTTTAAATTTGTTGTTGGGGTATCGTCATCACCTTTAACTACGTTAATATTAATATTTTTACTGTTACTTCATTAGAGGAAATATTGGAAGGAATTTCGTGTAAAATCTTCTTTGAAATTTCCACCTTATGACTATAGGATTCAGCAATATATCCCTCCGTAACAGAAGAAGACTTCTAACCTCCATGCCTTTTTAAGTCCAAAATATCGACATCCGAAGCATTGGCAAGGAACGTAGTTGACATTCTTCTAAAAGAATGGCCAGTGTATCTACTGATGTCTTCAAGCTTCAAAAACTTCGCAATTTCTTTAGGTATATTTGAAATAGTGTGCTTTCCAATTACTTGATTAACACATTTACCTCTTTCATAACGATACAATAAGCGCTCATCTAGAGCATTCCTTGGTCTTAGCTTAATATATTCCTGTAGAAATCTGACATAAGGAACTGAGCCTTCATCGTTTATTTTAACTTTATTTTTAGACTCGACACTAGACACGATTTTTACTATACCCACGTCATTTCTTATTTCTACATCACTTAGCTTCATTCTGTATATTTCGTCTGTCCGGCATGCCCTAGCCACTCCCATAATGGCTATTACTTTCATTGCTAAGTAACTTTAATCAGGCGCGTTAAGTAAAAACTTTATGATTTCTTCTTTTTTAATTTTTTTGACTTTTTTGCCTCATAACCATCGTTTTCCTTTTAATAAAAGCAACTAGTTTCTTGAACTCCAGAAATATCTTGATTTTTGTTTACGGAAATTGTTAACCTGAGCATGGAATATACAGACCAGAGGGTTGGTGGTGATAAAGACTTGGATTTTTCTTGAAAATACGCCAACATCACATTCTCGTCAATCCGCCCCACATTTTTGTAGCAAGCCATTCAGAAAACGATTTATATGTTTGATGGTACCTCTCTTTAGATTTGTCTGGCAGAAGTGAGGCACACGCAAGGTCAGCTGCCTTTTGGATACCATTTTCATATTCATTTAACATTTTAAAATGGGAATGGATTTATACTAAATTAACAATAATTCAATATCTGACAAGTGCTGATGACAGACAATGTCAACAATAAATGTGTTGCTATGGATTAATTTTTAACAGGTAAAATTTAAAAATCTCTGATATTTTTATTAAAACATGATGTTAATGATTATTAAATTATGCGATACATAGAACAGTAGCAGAAAAAATATAATACATTACACGATGCAAAAGGCCTTTGAAGTATTCGGAGGTTTTAAATAGCCTCGGCTTCGCCGCGGCCATTTAAAAACCACCTCACACCAGAAAGTAAACTTTCGCATCTTGTAATGTAAAAAACTATTCGTTGGTCATAAAAAGTTGGACTAAAATCAAATTCTACCCTTAAATTTTACAAAAATCATACCTTATTATTAATAAAGAATACCAGAAATTGTCCAGTTAAATTAATATAAAATCAATTAAAATGCGATAATAAATTAAAATGAAACTCCCTGCGCCTTATGGGGGGAGTGAGCTGTACATAAAGTCTAATTTTAGTTTATTATTAATTTTTTTATTAATGTTTCATTAATTTAAAAAAATATGATTTTTCTAAAATTTAAGGTAAGTACCTAATTGATTTTACCCCAACTTTTATGACCAACAAAAGCATTTTCATAATCTTTCAAAAGAGGTGCCACATCAGGGGTGTTGCCATTTAAGATTTTAAAATGACAGGGGGTTAAGCTTAAGGGGTTGATATAGGTGTTTCGGAAAATACGTCATTTATATTCCCCGGATTTTATTTTTACCAAATAGTTGTCTAAGTTAAAAACAAAAAGAAAAAACGTCTGTCTGAATGTTGTAGACAATGATTCAGTGGTAAAGAAGAATTCGGGACTTCCATTGTCTTTATTAATTTATTCACACAACGTTTCGGGCAGTACTATCTCTGTCCGTTCTCAAGTGTAAACTAAACCGCATTCCTAAAGCTACTGAGTTTATATACACTTCCCAATGCCAATGTGGGGGTTCGTACATTGGAGAAACAAAACGCCCTTTAAATGTAAGACTGGCAGAGCACAAACAACACACACAGAGAGGGAAACATCGAAATCAGGGATCGCTAACCACGTTTGGTCTTAACAACACAATATCAAGTGGTCAGAAGCACGGGTTGTTCACAGGAAACCACATTGGAGAAAGCGCAAATTTAAGGAAGCCGTCTTTATTGAAAACAATTATGATGTTTTTAGCAATCCAAGTGTGGACATACCAAACATTTGGAAACCACTATTAAAGCGCACTAATGCCGGCGCCTTAGGTGAGCAACCCACGCCTGACCAAACCCAACTCCATCACGGGTGAATGATCTTCCCCAGCGTATATAAACTCAGTAGCTTTAGGAATTAGGTTTAGTTTACACTTGAGAACGGACAGAGATAGTACTGCTCGAAACGTTGTAAGTCCGAAATTCTTCTTTTAAAAAAGAAAAAACTCTTCAAACCGCACTTGAAGCTAAATTTTAAAAGCTTGTAACTCTAGAACGACTAGTCCGATGTTCAAAAATAAAATGGTGGTAAACCGAGAATTAAAAGACCTTCTGAGCGAGGTACTACACGATCCCTCTTTCCATTTGAAAAAAAAGTTGGCACTAGGCCATGTGACCAAAAGTTATTTTTATAGCAAAAAGCAGTTTAAGTGACACCTTTTTCTTCAAATTTGTACCGATCTTGATATTTTTGTCCCATAAAAAAGATAAAAATGGAGGGAAATACTTTTATTGTCCTCACTGTATATTTATATATACAGGGTGGCCCACCATATTCGACACGGTCTGTAGCTGGATAACCATGGGGTTTTTTAAAAAAAAGTAATTACTGAAACATATACAGGTCGCATAAGACCACAGTATAAAATTATTTTACTCTATACAGGATGTCTCAAAAATGTGTGACGTATCAAAGTTATATTTTTAAAATGGAACACCCTATATTTTATGACGGTTTTAGATTCTACATAAAAAATAATTTAAGTTTGTTAATAGTACCAAGTGTCTAATTTTATTCGTTTATGTGATATTTGATTTTTTTTTTAAAATGCAGGGGTGCAATTAAATTAATTTTATTTTAACAATATAAACTCCTTAAACTTTAAAATTTGTTACAAGATTAGGAAAAGTCTGCCTTATTATACGTAGATCATATCGAGATCATAGATTATACAGGGTGATCAAAAAAAAGTCAAATAGCAATATCTCTCTTATTTTAAATGGAACACCCTGTATTTTTACACCACATGATGACAAACCAAATGCTCTTTCAAATGGTGTATAGGTTACCTATACCTATCTTTTATACTTTTAAGTAAATTCCGTTTTAACATATTTTTATTTCAAATGTCTATTTAAATGTAAGTAGGCTGCGATATAGCTATGCCTATTTACTAAGCCGTTATTGCAAAATGTAAATTTGTTGGAAAAAAGCACAAAATTTAAAGATTTTGTATTATTTGCCACTATTTTTAAAATTCACAAAAAAAAAATCATTAGTTGCTTATAATGCTATTTCCAATAACACTTATTTCAGCTGAATGTGGTAATGATAAAACTTGTGTTTTTAAACAATCCTAATAACGCCTCTGGTCAGTTATGACGACATTCTGTGACCTAAAACTCGTTTCTTCCATTATCCATAATCACTGTGTCAAATTTTTTAAAGCAACTATTAAGGTTATCATATGGTTATGGTGGGCCACCCTGTATATATATATTTAAAAATACTTTACCACCTTGTATCTCAAAAGTAAAAACATACGTTTATTTGAACTTTACTTCCTAAAATCACCCTGTACAGTATTTAGATCTTTGTGAACAAACCCCATATATTTTGTGCTTTTTTAAAATTTATGCAATATGTGGGCTGCTGGCATCAATAAATCCACTACGTGAAAGAAAACCCAAAACATTTATAAACTTGTCCAATTAGCAGAAAGTGTAGGTTTGCCGCAAGAGACCTCTTTTAAACCATCTTTATTTTTTGTTTTTCTGTTAGTTAAATATTTATCTATTTTCTTTGCAGGTTTTGCAAAGTCATATTTAAACCGGGTTATTTTTAGATTGGTACTTTTCTTTTAATACCTATACTAAGGGGAGGGGGTCCACATAACCGTCCACAATAAAAACATAGGACTTTTCCCCACAAATTTCCCTTCTTCACCATGCTAGGGGGAAGGGTGGTTAAATCGCCAAACCACCCCCTCCCCTTTATATTTGTCATACCATTTTTTGTCACAGAAAAGTAAATGCTCAATTTTTTGGCTTTAAGTATTTTAAGGACATGTCTCTTTCCCAAATTTATTACTACCGCTAAATTTTTACTTTTGTTACAATTAAAAAAATTTATTCATGACTTATATTCATACAACCAGCTTTTTATTCAACACACTAAATTTTTGGCTTTGTTAGAGTAATTATAACTTTTTATTCATAACTTTTATTCATACGACCAACTTTTTGTATATTATTTTGGTTAAAAACAAGTCTATTGAAAATTATTTGCCCAAAAACTACGTGCCGATGAAAACAAATGGAAATTTAAATTTTTAGCAAACTGCAAAACATAGAGGAAAGAAAAAGAGTAGAAAAACAGTAGACAAATATCTAGTTTCTTGTAACCGAATGAGCTTGAAAACTTTTTAAACAACTCGAGGTTTTTGGGGTTATAGACGTGGTTACGTTCGTGGTCGAGATTAGATGCCTAAAAGTAAATAGGTTGCCGCACACAACAAGTTTAAATCTTTTATTTTTGTGTAAAGAGGAGTGCGGAAAATTATAATAGAGTATTAAAAAGTTTGGATTGTTGTAACCCGAATAAAAATGTTTCATTTTAATAGAGACATTTTTGCACCTCTTAAAATAACAGACGTTTTTGGCCTCCTTATGGTTATCGTTATTAAACACAGGGATTACGGCAGCAGTTTTAGACAGAGATTTTGCAGCCTCTTTTAAGAAATTTATCTTGCGTCTGCGCTTTCGACACTTAACCTTATTTTTGCCTGTGGTTCACCGATTTTAAAGTTAACGAAAAATCAGTATTTACTTTTATTCTTCATGAGATATACCTATATTGATATTTAAATATATGCAAACACTTCTGTTGATTTCGTTTTTTAAAGTAGATGCAAACAATAAAGTATAATCAAAACACAAAAAGTAAGGTTAGGTTTGGTAGTAGAATAAAAAGCAAGTGTGCCAGATTGTAACATCTAAATTAATTACTGATTTAGAATATCCGTAAAAGTGCAAGTTTGTTTTAATTTCTTAACACTATTTGATTTTTATTACTGATATAGATTTATCGCTAATTAGAGCCTATGTTTAAATGATATTTTAATTAATACGGCATTAAAATTTTAACCTTTTAAATAATTGATATTAAAATTTCTACAATCCGACAACCACGCAGTTTAACAATAACGATAACGATAACGATAAGCTTTTCGGTATTCATCCGTAATTAAAGGATTTTTAGATTTTTATAAGATGGTTAATAACGATAACGGATCATGTTTGCGTTACTGCGCAGCCTCAGAATAACGTTTACCACAACGGAATTGCAAAATAAGAGGTGCGAAATGTCTCTAATGTTAACTACCGATTTAAAAGAACGCCTATACAGTGTGTCTACGTAAGTTGGCGTCATATAGGAAACTTTTTTAATATTCATTGTAAGAAAAAAATCTATACTTTATAAAAAGTTCTGCATGCTCTAAAACCTAAAAGAAAACATCAAATAGTTAATTTTACTGGTCATCTACGAGTTTGACCAAAAGTGTAATTTTTGATAAAGAGTAAAGCACCTGTATTATTACTTATATTAAAAATTGTTATAAAGAAAAAATGTTTGGAATTTTTGTGATATTTTAGAGGTTTTGCCATGCATTAAATGGCTTTTATTTTTTTTTAAACAAAAACCGCTCGTCGTATGGAAAAATATTAGGAAACCAAATTCTTCCAAAGTAAATAAGTATTTAAAAAATATATTAATTTGAAGAAAAAGTAGTGGCGTACTACTTTTTTCTTTAAAAAATTCAATACAAATCTTTTACGAACGCCACTGGTAATTTTTTTCTAAAAACTTTTACAGCAAAAACCTAATATTATGGTCCAAAAAAGTGTACCAAATTTTGTAGAAATATCATGAGTGGTAGGATACTTATGACAAACATTTTTTCTTTAAATTTTCAGATTTTTATAAGATATAACCACAGTGCACTTACGATTTTTTTAAAATTATATTTCTTGGATAGATATTCACATTAACTATATTTTCGTGCAAAAATCCAATATCTACGAGTCATCATTTTTTTTATCTTTGGACAAACCACGAAGGCCAACGGGACTTAAATACTTGAAGATTTGGGGGAAGGAAAGACCTCCACGGGCAGCAGGTTTCACAATCTAGAAACTCTAGGGATAAAAGAACGAACAAAGTGGGAAGTTCGGGGCCTGGCCAGTTGGACCGTATAGGGATGCATACGCGCAGAACCACGAGTTTCTCTGTTGGGAACCGTGAGTGGAGGAACTGTACTGGACAATTCTTCAGAGCAGAAGCCATGGGAGTATCTATAAAAAAGCGATAAATCCCCATAGCTCGATGATGGGCAAGAGAGGGAAGCCTTTCTAAAAGTGAAGGATCATTAATGAGCCGAATAGCTCTTCTTTGAATAGATCACGAAGGCTTAGGGTTGTGGGGGACGCCATGCCCCAGATATGAGAACCATATTCCAAGGGAGGTCGGATTTGGGACACATATAAAGTGTATAAATTAGAAGGGGAGAAATATTTCTTGGCTCGAAAGCTTTTTGAAGCTGCCGTGGCTATAGAGACAATGTGTTTATGCCAGTTGAGGATACTTTCAAATGTGACGCCCACAAGATTGAAGGTGTGAAGGTGTTACTTAGCAATGAAAGTAATAGCCATTATGGGAGTGGCTGGGGCATGCCGGACAGACGAAATATACAGAATGAAGCTAAGTGATGTAGAAATAAGAAATGACGTGGCTATAGTAAAAATAGTGGAGTCTAAAAATAAAGTTAAAAGAAACTTTGTAGTAACCAACGATGAAGGTTCAGTTCCTTAAGTGAGATTTCTACAGGAATATATTAAGCTGAGACCAAGGAATGCTCTTGATGAGCGCTTATTGTATCGGTATGAAAGAGGTAAATGTGTTAATCAAGTAATTGGAAAGCACACTATTTCAAATGTACCTAAAGAAATTGCGAAGTTTTGAAGCTTGAAGACATCAGTAGATACACTGGCCATTCTTTTAGAAGAACGTCAACTACGTTCATTGCCAATGCTTCGGATGTCGATATTTTGGACTTAAAAAGGCATGGAGGTTGGAAGTCTTCTCCTGTTGCGGAGGGATATATTGCTGAATCCTATAGTAATAAGGTGGAAATTTCAAAGAAGATTTTACACGAAATTCCTACCAATATTTCCTCTACTGAAGTAACAGTGAAAAATATGAATATTAACGTAGTTAAAGGTGATAACGATACCCCAACAACAAATTTAAAAACTGTTAATTTAAGTATTATTCCTCCAATTTATTTTGCTAATTGCTCAAATTGCACAATTACTTTTAATGTCAATACCTAACCTAGTTTTTTAAAATATTTTGTCATAAATTAGTTACTTTTTATAAATAAATCCTAATATTTCCCACAAGCATATTTTCTTTTTTTTACTCTTACTTTTTGTCCAGGCGCTGAAAATATTACTTTCGTAGCTAGCAACTCTTAGCAACCAGGTAACACGAAGGTTCTCTTTCGTTATCATTCGCGTTGCTAGGACCACAAAGTTTTCTTATTTATACAGTAGTAGAAAAAATATGGTTTTATAAAATCATCCTTTCCTGTTTGAATATAAACATCTAAAACTTGAATATTTTTGTTATCACAACTTTTTACAATACGACTGGCCTTTCATACATTTCCGATGTAGATAAGACAGCTTCCTACGTGCATGAAATATATATAAATTTTGTGTACTTTCAGTAAAAATCATATAAAACTTACCTAAATATTCTGTAAATAAAATATATAGGTATGATTTATATAGCGAAAAATATTAAATATTTTGGAGGTGTATTTTTCCTACGGTAAAAAATAGAGAATGTTTTTTAAAGATAGGGTATGTGAGAGTAAAATAATACCTAAAAAGCTTTATACAAATTTCAAGGATGTGAGAAAAGCTTGGCTTTTATTTATTTAAATAAATATTGGGCAATATACAGAGTATTCAATAACTCTACCGACACACTTTAAGGGGTGATTCTACAATAAAAAATAATAATAATAAAAAAAAACGTATGATTATATGTTCTAAATGTCTTGGTTTTTAAACTACGGGGTGGTAAAAATAAAAAAATGTTTTTTTTTTCTTATAATAACCTTTATACCAATTCGGATAGTTTTAAATTTTTTTAAAGAAGTTTTCTTTGCCTTTAAGGATGTTTTTTACCATACAAGAAAAATTTTCGCCAGTGTTGTCCATGAGCAGTTAAAGATTAAATTTTTGTAAGAAAACATCGCCTTTTCTTCAAATAAAAATATTTTTGAAATTTGTGTTTAATTGGAATTTTTTTAGTTATCGTTTTACTTAAGTATTTGCTTAATATCACTATCGATTGCGTGCTAAAGTATGTACTAAAGTGCTTTACACACTGCGCCCTCTATTATCGGATCCGTTGATATGACAAAAAATGCTAACAATCAAATTTGTGAAGAATTTTGTGTTCTACAACTATTATAATAAATATAAATGCAAATAAAAGTAAAGGAAACGAGATATTCGCAAAAAACTGATTTTTTGACTTGTCATATTTCGAGTTCCTTAACGATATCATAGGGAATTTTTGGGAGAGTACTTTTTGTACCAAAATAAAGGTATGTACAGATATTTAGCTTATTCCGTGAGATTCCGAGGTGAAACCCTAAGTTAATAGGGCTATTAATAAACTTTTCTCCTATGGTCTTTTAACTAAGCTCTGTACTTGGCTCTCTAGTTATCTATCTGATCGACGTATATCAGTTATTGTGGACGGCCAATCTTAAAGCTTTCACCAAGTAAATGCTGGAGTGCCTTAGGGCTCAGTACTGGCACAAACATTGTTTCTTCATCACATCAACGACCTTCTCTCGCCCACAAATTATTTCATTCATAGTTTCGCCGACAATAGTACCCTTCACTCTAGTTTTCAGGTTCCTAAATCCATCACTAAAGCTAATTTGGAAAACAAACGCAGGGCGATGCAGATATTTCTTTGGTAGGATCTTAATTTAATATTAGATTGGGGCGCCAAAAATCTCGCCCATTTTATTGCATCCAAAACACAATCATATTCCTTGTCGCGAAAAGAGTCATCAAATACTCATCCTCTACTTATGAGCGGCCACGTTTTACAAAGCAAAGACACCTTCAATCTTGTGGGCGTCACATTTAAAAGTAATCTTAACTGGCATAAACACATTGTATCTATAGCCACGGCAGCTTCAAAAAGCTTGGATTTCTCTTTCGAGCCAAAAATTATTTTTCCCCTTCTAATTTATACACTTTATATGTGTCCGAAATCCGACCTCCCTTGGAATATTGTTCTCATATCTGGGGCATGCCGCCCCCACAACCCTAAGCATTCCTGATTCCATTTAAAGAAGAGCTATTCGTCTCATTAATGATCATTCACTTACAAAAAGGCTTCCCTCTCTTACCCATCGTCGGGCTGTGGGAATTTATCATTTTTTGTAGAAATTTCCATGGCTTCTGCTCTGAAGAATTGTCCAGTATATTTCCTTCACTCCCGGTTCCTAACAGAGAAATTCGTGGTGCCACGAGTATGCATCCCTATACGGTCCAACTGGACAGGCCCCGAACTTCCCATTTCGTTCGTTCTTTTATCCCTAGAGTTTCTAGACTGTGGAACCTGCTGCCCGCGGAGGTCTTTCCTTTCCCCAAAATCTTCAAGTATTTAAGTCCCGTGTCAACAAACTCCCTCGTACCTCGCTTAAGACACCCACGGTACGTAAGTATTCAGGCTTTTAGCCTTCGTGGATTGTCCAAAAATAAATGAAAAAAATATATATATTTACACGAAAACCGTTTATTTAAGAAAAAAAGCCCAGAAATCCAATCTGTTCAAAACTAAATAGAAGTCTAAAAAAATATTTTTATTTTTAAGAAAATGCAGAGGCGACTTTTTATTTCTTAAATTTTTTTACCTAAACCCTCATGTACGACACTAGTAAATCTTTTATATGTCTCTTTTGTGTTGTAAGTCAAGAAAGTCTTTTAATGAACAGAAGACATTTCCTATATATTTAAAATTTATCTAAATTGGTGTACAAGTTATCATCAACATCCCGTAGTTTAAATACTAAAACGAAGAGAATCAACCCTTAAAATTTGTCAGTAGAGTTACTGGACACCCTGTATTAAATTTATTTTTTCTAGCAAATAACTGATTTCTGTTTTGATATAGAACACCTAAATGATGTTTAATTTTGTTTTCATAACCTCGTACAGTATGACTGTTATTTCGTATATTTTCGATGTAGATAAGTCAGCTCGGACGTGCCAGGAAATATAATACTTTTTGTAAACTTTCAGTAAAACGAAATAGAGCTAACAAAACACCACGTAGATAAAAAGTTCATTAACTTTTAACATGGAGCAGAATCAATAACCAAAATATTAATATAAGAATTGTTTGTCAAAAGTTTTTAGACTCTCTGTAAATAACAACAGCTTTGATTTGCCCAATTAAAATGATTTTTTTTTAAATAATAAAGGATAGATATGTTTAATATTTTCAAGCTCTTTGACTCATTTCACTTTTTAATAATAATACTTGGATTAATTCTTGCGTCAAAAGTTGTTTTTTTTGGCAAACAGTTATTTTTTTTAAAACTCACTGGTTTAATTAAATACAACATAAAAAGAATATTAAATAGAATTCTTGTCATATGCCATCGCTTAAGGGAGATTCCTTAGCCAAAAATAAGACAAAAATGTCATATGAACATGGGTCCGCAAATACTTTGTTTCCAAGATA
Source organism: Listronotus bonariensis (assembly GCA_014170235.1). Lineage (NCBI taxonomy): Eukaryota > Metazoa > Arthropoda > Insecta > Coleoptera > Curculionidae > Listronotus > Listronotus bonariensis. The sequence continues at coordinate 33,458 of JACEGR010005815.1, forward strand.
CAGGGCGTTTAATTTTTTATAATTTTTCTTTTTTTTGAATATTTTTAAAACTACGCCAGCGATTTGGCTAATTTTTACCAGAGGCGTACTTGTGGGGTAGACAAAAATATTTTTTTAATTAAAACATGTACGCCACTGATTTTAATAAATTTTGATAGCGCAATTAAATACTAAATGCTTAACAAAACTTGTCTCTTAGTATTTTTTTAAATTTCGTTTGGTTTTCGGGATATTTGCGATTTTAATACGGGCTGCAGCTACTGACCTCCATCTACGTTAAGTTTTAAAAATCATTAAAGAGTGCTTTAATTTAAAAAAATAAAACTAACCTGCAATTTAACTTCACAAGTGGCTAAATGAGATGCTGAAAATGTCCTCCTTCAGTTTCGTTGCATGCTCTTAGTCTTCGTCCTAAAGATTTGCGTACTTTTGCGCAAATAGTACGATTTTGTCTTATTGTTTCAAATGCCCCCTCTATCCTTTGTAACAATTCCTGCCTCGTATTCACGACTTTTTGTTAACAATTTCTTTAACATGTCCCCAGAGATAAAAATCTAAGGGATTGATGTCTGGTGACCGCGGTGGCCATGCGACTGGTCCTCCACGACCAATCCAGCGAGTACCATACGCTTCATTTAAAAATCTTCTTCAGCCGCAAAATGTGGTGGTGCTCCGTCATGTTGGAACCATAATCTGTTATTAGCTGCAGCCCGTATTAAAATCGCAAATAGCCCGAAAACCAAACGAAATTCGAAAAAACGCTAAGAGACAAGTTTTGTTAAGCATTTAGTAAAGTATTTAACTACGCTATCAAAATTTATTAAAATCAGTGGCGTATATGTTTTAATTAAAACAATATTTTGTGTCTACCCCACAAGTACGCCTCTGGTAAAAATATAGCAAATTCCTTATAGTCAAAATATGCCTATTAATAAATATACCTTATGTCCCAAATTTTGGCCAAATCGCTGGCGTAGTTTTAAAATATTAAATAATTAATAGTTTAAAAAAACTAAAAAACACGCTTTTATATGCAACCGAACTAAAAATTAGAAAATAATTTTTCATTAAAAAAATATTGTCATTTCATAGTAAAAAGCGTGGGGTGCATTTTACTATTTTTCATAACTTTTCCATCATAGATATTTGCAAATATAATAATTATAACATTTAATATATTTATCACCCCACGCTTTTTACTATGAAATGACAATATTTTTTAATGAAAAATTATTTTCTAATTTTTAGTTCGGTTGCATATAAAAGCGTGTTTTTTAGTTTTTTTAAACTATTAATTATTTTTCATTTTTAGTTTCTGCTACTCTTGACAAAATGGCGAAAAATTTTTTAATGAACAAGAGTGGCAAATTTTAAAATTTTTCCAACAGATTGCAACTCACTAAAAAATTTCTTCTTCATTAACTAGCAAAGTTTGAAATTTTGCCAACAGATGGCAATCCAGGCAATGTTTGGACCGTTGCCAATATATTGCAACCCACTAAAAATTTCTTCTTCATTTAATAGCAAAGTTTGAAATGTTGCCAACAGATGGCAACCTAGGTGTTGTTTTTATAATATAATGGAATTTTTTTCCTGGCGATCCAAAAAAGATAACGGGATATTGTTTGCAGATTATTGCATTGTCATGTTTCCTTAATACGTGTGCAAAGTTTCAAAGAAATCGAATAGCTGGAAGTTGGTTAAAATTAGGCTCAAAGATTCCGTTACATAGCCAGATAGTTACAACCCAAGTTAATAAAAGCGTGTTAACGGCATTTATTAACTGTTATTGTTCATAAAAATTGAACACCAATGGTGCAACTAACCCAATTGTGTAAAAGAACTTATTAATTTTTATTGTTCATAAAAATTGAACACCAATGGTGCAACTAACCAAATTGTGTAAAAACTAAAAAATTTCTTCTTCATTTAATAGCAAAGTTTGAAATTTTTCCAACAGATGGCATCCTAGGTGTTGTTTTTATAATATAATGGAATTTCTTTTTCTGGCGATCCAAAGCAGGATAACGGGATACTGTTTGCAGATTATTGCATTGTCATGGGTCCTTAATACGTGTGCAAAGTTTCAAAGAAATCGAATAGCTGGAAGTTGGTTAAAATTAGGCTCAAAGATTCCGTTACATAGGCAGCCAGATGGATAGATAGTTACAACCCAAGTTAATAAAAGCGTGTTAAAAAAAAGAAAAATTATAAAAAATTAAATGCCCTGTATCTTGGAAACAAAGCATTTGCGGACCCATGTTCATATGACATTTTTATCTTATTTTTGGCTAAGGAATCTTCCCTTAAGCGATGGCATATGTTTTTGAATCACCCTGTATAGATATTTATGTCTTTTAAATTAAGTTAATAAAGCAAATTATTATTCTAATCATATTCAAATTAATGTATCAAAAAGTCAATAAACGGCTTCGAGGAAACCCTTGTTTTACGTTATGAATAATTATTTTGCAAATCTTGAATTTACATTTAAAGAGGCCAGGTAAATTAAAACTAGGTTGTTGTTAATATTTCTTATCGATATTCTAATTGGCTCTTAAGGTAATTATTTAAATAAAGTAACAACCAATCGGTACGTAAATAAAAAAGTTTTAAAATTTATTTTGATTTAAAAGGCACTGGCGTATACCGGTATTAAACAGAACGGCCAACCATAGGGAATGCATGCATTTAATCCTCTCCAGTAATTTACTATGTACTCTCCTACAATTCACCTTTGCAACGAGTGCGCCTATTTAACGTAAACACATGAAACTACGTGTGCTTATTTATATCCATAAGGAAAACTATAAGCCCCAATAATATGAAGCTAGCTCAAACGGTTATAAAGATATGATAGTCAAAAAGTCGTTAATTTGCCACTAACTGACTGACATATAGATCAAAAACCTAACCCATTTCCAGATGACCTAGAAAGATGAAATGAATCTAGCTCGGTTATTCTGTCTCAGCGTAGAAAAAAAAATTAAAATATTTATATATATACGCCAGGCATATAAATGACCAACGGATATACTCCCGGAATGACACATTCATCTGTCCGTAAAACTCTACGAACTAAAGTTCTAAACATTTTTCCTTTATAATAATTTTCGATATTCTCAAAAATAAGGGTACTTTCCTTTTAAACAAAATTCACATTTTTTGAGATACCTCGTATACTACTGAAAAAAATGAATATCTAATGATTGCATTTTAGGTTTTAGACCATGCAAAACTTTTTATAAAGAATAAGTTTTTTTCGTAAAACGAATAATAAAAAAGTTACCCATATGTAGAGAACTTAGGCGGACACACTGTATATGTCAGTCAGTCAGTCAGTGAGTCACTCATATCTTTATAACCGTTCTAGCTAGCTTCATGTATGTAATTTGTGCTTCTAGGTGTCTTTATAGATACAGGGTGGCTCACCATATTCGACACGGTCTGTAGCTGGATAACCATGTGGTTTTAAAAAAATTAAATACTGGAACATATACAGGTCGGATAAGACCACAGTATAAAATTATTTAAGTCTATACAGGGTGTCTCAAAAAAGTGTGACGTATCAAAGTTATATTTTTTTAAATGGAACACCCTATATTTTATGACGGTTTTAGATTTTACTTTAAAAAATAACTCAAGTTTGTTTATAGTACTTAGTGTCTAATTTTATTCGTTTTTGTGATATTTGATTTTTTTGAAAAATGCAGAGGTAAAATTAAATTGATTTTACTTTAACACTTTTAACACTTTAAACTTTAAAATGTGTAAAAAGATTAGAAAAAGTCTGCCATATCATACGTAGGTCAAATCAAGATCAAATATTGTACAGGGTGATCAAAAAGTAATTTCAATTTTTCAGAGAATCAAATAGCCATATCTCTCTTATTTTAAATGGAACACCAGGTATTTTTTACGTCACATGTTGATAAATAAAATACTCTTTCAAATGGTGTATAGGTTGCCTATACCTATCTTTTGTGCTTTTTAGTAAAATCTGTTTTTACAAATTTTTAGTCCAAATGTTTAATTAAATTAAAGTTGGCTGTGACATAGCAGCCATGAATATTTTCTTAAGAAAATAACAACGACCATTTATTGATTACTAGTGTTTTAGTCACTTTAAAAGAAATTTCAATGATTTTAAATCGTAATAAAAATTTCAATGATTTTATATCGTAAATAAAAACCCTTCTTCTACAACAACAAGATATAATACTGGTAGGATGTGAAAAAAATGGTTTACTTTAGTCTAGAGTTAATCCTGAAAAATATTCCAAGAGAAACCATCTGATAACCTTAATAGTTGCTTTATGATAATGGAAGAAACGAGTTTTAGGTCACAGAATGTCGTCATAACTGACCAGAGGCGTTATTAGGATTGTTTAAAGACACAAGTTTTATCATTACCACATTCAGCTGAAATAAGTGTTATTGAAAGTAGCATTATAAGCAACTAATAATTTTTTTCTGTGAATTTTAAAAATTCAGTGGCAGATAATACAAAATCTTTTAATTTTGTGCTTTTTTCAACAAATTTACATTTTGCAATAACGGCTTAGTAAATAGGCATATCTATATCACAGCCTACTTACATTTAAATAGACATTTGGAATAAAAATATGTTAAAACGGAATTTACTTAAAAAGTATAAAAAGATAGGTATAGGCAACCTATACACCAGTTGAAAGAGCATTTGGTTTGTCATCATATGGTGTAAAAAAATACAGGGTGTTCCATTTAAAATAAGAGGATATTGCTATTTGACTTTCTAAAAAATTAAAATTATTTTTTGATCACCCTGTATAATCTATGATCTCGATATGACCTACGTATGATAAGGCAGACTTTTCCTAATCTTGTAACAAATTTTAAAGATTAAGAAGTTTATATTGTTAAAATAAAATTAATTTAATTGCACCCTACATTTAAAAAAAAATCAAATATCACAAAAACGAATAAAATTAGACACTTGGTACTATTAACAAACTTATATTATTTTTCATGTAGAATATAAAACCGTCATAAAATATAGGGTGTTCCATTTAAAAAATATAACTTTGATATGTCACACTTTTGAGACATCCTGTATAGAGTAAAATACTTTTATACTGAGGCCTTATCCGACCTGTATATACTTCAGTATTCACTTTTTAAAAACTCTATGGTTATCCAGCTACAGACCGTATCGAATATGGTGAGCCACCCTGTATATATTATAAACACACGTAGTTTCAGGTGTTTACGTTAAATAGGTTTTGAGTTATGGAGGGATCAAAAGTGGCATCAAGTGGTTGGTGGAAAATTATACTTGACGCGCTTAAACTTGGATTGACACGATGCGGCGTGTCTAGATCCTAGGACATGCTGTATAGCACTGGATTAAAACTTCATATTTCAAGGTTTTTTTTAAGAATACGTTTCTTACATTTTTTTAAAAGGACAAAATAACTGTGTGAAAAGACAATTTATCGCTTCACCAACTCAATTAAAGTTGTTAAAAGGACCAGCAACCGGCAACACAATTACTTTTTAAATGGGTTTTCTTTCAGATTTTCCGCTTATATTTCTCTTAATGCGATGAACTGAGTGAATTTAGCGGATTTTGGTTTAGATGTAATTTATAAGGGCAATTTAATGTCATTTAGTTTTATTACTGCAAGTAATTTTATTCTTTTTGCTTACTTTTTTTCATGCATACTTTATTAAATTTATTGCCTGAGGAAATTTTGTATTAGCGTTTTTATAAAAATTAAAATTATATTTTGAAAGCCAACTTTTTTTGTAAGTTGTGACATTTAATATACAGGTTCACAGAAATACTAAAAAAAAACAAAAACTCTGTAAAAAATTATTGTTAATAATTAAGTTTTATAAGATCTTATATACAGGGTATTAGGGAAATAATGTTTGTAACTTTAAAAGGTATAATTCTATGCAAAAGTTCATAACAAGTTTTGTCCGAAAATTAATCGTTTTTAAGAAAATTCATTCGTAAATAATAAAGTTTTCTTAAACCTCTGGCAACGTGGCAACACATTATTTTCCTAATATCTCGTACGTTTTAATACTGTCACACACTTTCAAAAATGTGTTTAGATTGGAGAATTTTAAAGAGTTAGGATTATTTAATTTAGTTTTTCTACTACTGTATAAATAAGAAAACTTTATGGTCCTAGCAACGCGAATGATAACGAAAGAGAACCTTCCTGTTACCTGGTTGCTAAGCGTTGCTAGCTACGAAAGTAATATTTTTAGCGCCTGGACAAAAAGTAAGAGTAAAATAAAGAAAATATGCTTGTGGGAAATATTAGGATTTATTTATAAAAAGTAACTAATTTATGACAAAATATTTTTAAAAACTAGGTTAGGTTTTGACATTAAAAGTATTGTGCAATTTGAGCAATTAGCAAAAGAAATTGGAGGAATAATACCTGAATTAACAGTTTTTAAATATGTTGTTGGGGTATCGTTATCACCTTTAACTACGTTAATATTCATATTTTTCACTGTTACTTCATTAGAGGAAATATTGGTAGGAATTTCGTGTAAAATCTTCTTTGAAATTTCCACCTTATTACTATAGGATTCAGCAATATATCCCTCCGCAACAGAAGAAGACTTCCAACCTCCATGCCTTTTAAGTCCAAAATATCGACATCCGAAGCATTGGCAAGGAACGTAGTTGACGTTCTTCTAAAAGAATGGCCAGTGTATCTACTGATGTCTTCAAGCTTCAAAAACTTCGCAATTTCTTTAGGTACATTTAAAATAGTGTGCTTTCCAATTACTTGATTAACACATTTACCTCTTTCATAACGATACAATAAGCGCTCATCTAGAGCATTCCTTGGTCTCAGCTAATATATTCCTGTAGAAATCTGACATAAGGAACTGAGCCTTCATCGTTGGTTACTACAAAGTTTCTTTTAACTTTATTTTTAGACTCCACTATTTTTACTATAGCCACGTCATTTCTTATTTCTACATCACTTAGCTTTATTCTGTATATTTCGTCTGTCCGGCATGCCCCAGCCACTCCCATAATGGCTATTACTTTCATTGCTAAGTAACTTTGATCAGGCGCGTTAAGTAAAAACTTTATGATTTCTTCTTTTTAAAAATTTTTGACTTTTTTGCCTCATAACCATCGTTTTTCATTTTAATAAAAGCAACTAGTTTCTTGAACTCCGAAATATCTTGATTTTTGTTTACGGAAATTGTTAACTTGAGCATGGAATATACAGACCAGAGGGTTGGTGGTGATAAAGACTCGGATTTTTCTTGAAAATACGCCAACATCACATTCTCGTCAATCCGCCCCACATTTTTTGTAGCAAGCCATTCAGAAAACGATTTATATGTTTGATGGTAAATTATGCGATACATAGAACAGTAGCAGAAAAAATATAAGTACATTACACGATGCGAAAGGCCTTTCAAGTGTTCGGAGGTTTTAAATAGCCTCGGCTTCGCCTCGGCCATTTAAAAACCACCTCACACCAAAAAGTAAACTTGCGCATCTTGTAATGTCAAATAACTATTGTAAATTTATTTGAATAATTTACCTTAATTTTTTCAAGTTCTTTCGTCACTTTCGAAGGTTTCCGAAAACGCCCGAATTATCCATTGAGAATTTTATGCCAGCCTGTACTATGAAATTTTCGCAATATTTCTTCAAAATCTAGATCATTCTTCACTCTTCCATCATACTATAAGAGGGCGACGGAAACCTCCGTTTGAGTAGTATAGATTAAACTTTTGTATTGTAAACTTCGAGACATTGACAAGTGAAGATTTTGTCGTTGTTGTAACCATAGTTACGTTCCATTGGTAATAAAGGTATAAAAACGAAGACACGTGTTTTTATATGAGTTGATTCGAAACAATACATTTAAATTAAAAAAGAAAAAAATATATTCACCTACCTATCTGTATTTTATAATATTTAATACGTTATTGTAATTTAATGGAACTGTTTATTTCATTTTAAAATAATGAACATTGTTAATAACAAAATGGTATTGACCTAATTGAAAATATTTGTTAATATAAATTATTTTATAGTTATAACAATAATTACAATTGGTATAAATATATTAAAGAGGGCTAAAGATACAATAATAATAAAAAAACCCTTTTTAAGTCCTAGATTTGTTTTTGTTGTTATAGTCATCTGATAAGTTATTAAGAGAATTACCAAAAGAAAATATTAATGAAAGGTGAAGGTATAACTTCAGTGTAACCGTTGTTATTTACTGTTAACAATACATCCTTTAGGGTGATTGACAGTTTTTGAAAAAATTAATAATTTTTAATATGATGTGCTGTCGATAAATAATCTCATTTGTAAATAAATTATACCCTTACTTATTTTTGATATTTTATAATTACAAATTTGATTACTCCCTTTTAATGACACATCATACAGGCCAATTAAAATGATTTTATACTTTTCGAAAACTTTTAACCACCCTGTAGGATGTATTGTTAAAAGTAAATAAGAACGGTTACGCCGAAGTTGTAGCTTGTCTTTGCTTTAATCTAATTATTAAAAGAGATATATTCATTGAAATTAAAGCTTTGTTTACATTGTACTTTATGGAAAAACTAAGAATATGCGATTATTTATGTGGTTAGTGTATACCGGGTGTTGCTCCGTCGAGCGGGACATAGGGAATCCCAAGTAAATTTTGAAGTAGTCAAATATTGGCTCCCCTAATTATTTTAGAAAAAAATGCTATTAGGATTTATTGAAGAGGACAGTAAGTTTCACCCAAAATAAAAATTTGAGCATTTTTCAACCAACCAGTAAAGAGTAAACTGCTTAATACTTCTGCAACGTAGTATCTCATTATGCACCCTGTACTCTAGAAATCAACAATAAAAACACCATATCGATTTATCAGTGACAATTTAGATCATTAATTTATAATGTCATTGCCAAAACTGAACAATTTTATACGGGAATTTAAAAAAGAATCCTCGCATTTCATTTTAGTTTACAGCTAATTCCAACACATGCACTCACAGTTACGCAAGACAATAAATCAATTTTTTTATTGGTAGCTTAGTTTTTAAATGTCCCCATAGAAAAAAATCGTTTGGCGAAATATCATGTCGATTTTCTTCACATTTGCAATTATTGATTACTGTGCCTGTAGTTTCAAATTTTTTATCGTCCGTTCTATTGTCGATGCACTTGGTATTGGCCTATTGGGAAAATAGGCTGCAAACATGTCCGCTACTCTTCGATATCTATTTCCCTGGTAAAACCATTTTATAATAATGATTTTTATTGATTTAAGTAGTTCATTATTTAAGAATGATGTGACATTGATCTGACAACTTGAGAGTAAGAGGTTAAAAATTTTTCTAGTATTTTATTATAAACTTCCAATAATACAAGGCGGGTAAGAAGATAGGAAATTCGTAACTTATTTTAGCATTTATCTCTTAGCTGGCGTACTGAGAAGAGCTGAAATTTGTACACAGAGTACAACTTTTTGTGCTCTTTAAAAAATCCTAATTATATTTTTTCTAAAATAATTAGGGGAGCCAATATTGGACCACTTCAAAATTTACATGGGATTCCCTATGTCCTGCTCGACGGAGCAACACCCGGTATGTATGTATTATGTGTAATATGTCATACTTTTATGTTTATTTATTGATAAGTTATTTTACACATTTGCAGAAATACATCAGTGAAGGTACCATAGTCCGGGATTGTGTAGCCAAATGCACTGAAAAAGGTGAGTACCACATAAAAAATATGTGTATTGTTTATTTTGAAAAATTACAATTTAAAATCAAAATAGCTTTCTAGCTGTATATAAAAAATTATTTCCTATATGTCCAATAAAAAGTTTGGGATTTTTTTAAATTTTTTTATTTTAATTACAGTTACACATCAATTTAAAATTATTATTCTATTCTATTATTCTAAACACATCTGTAGATCACTGTCCGATCTGGAGATGCATATTTTCACACTTTCCAAAGGTTTTCCTTTTAGAGCTAATTGAGATTACCAACTGCAGACCGCATAACAAAAAAACTCCAAAAAATCCCTTAAAAAGCAGCAATGTTCAATAAACATAGTAGCTTATCGTCCATCACGCCCTCTGTCGACAGTGTAAAAACCTAAGCAATTCTAGGTCCCTTAAACCAATACTTAATGAAAATAAGTAATCTTAACAAGTAAAATAATTTTTAATAAGGTTACGTGATCAAATAATTGCAAGTCACTAAATTTAAAGAACTGATGAAAGTAAAACTGATAATTTTTAAAAGAATACCACTAAGAAAAGCAAAGGTGATCGCCAAAAGGTTTGTAATAATATTGTTCCAAATCACCTCGTATAAAAACACGTGCCTTCGTTTTTATACCTTTATTAACAATGTAACGTAACTATGGTTACAATAACGGCAAAATCTTAAATTGTCACTGTCTCGAAGTTTACAGCACAAAAGTCGAATATGTACTAACTAACTCGAAGTTTCCCGTCGCCCTTTTATAGTATGGTGGAAGAGTAAAGAATGATCTAGAATATTCGAGAAATATCGTGAAAATTCCATAGTACATGATGGCATAAAAGTTATTAAGGGATAATTCGGGCGTTTTCGGAAACCTTCGAAAGTGATGAAAGAACTTGGAAAAATTAAGGTAAATTATTTAAATAAATTAACAAACTAAATTAAATGATCCTAACTCTCTAAAATTCTATAACCTAAACACATTTTTGAAAGTCTGTAACATTGCCCCCTTCCAAGTTTTGATCGTCTCGATCAAGTATCTTCACTGTCTTGATAACGGCTTAGCCTTTCTAGATGTACTACTTTCATCTTTGCCTGTGGACTCTTCTGTATACGGTACACCAGATCATTAAGCCGTGTCACCACTTTATATGGTCCCTCCCATGACTTCTGTAGTTTCGGTGAACGCCCCTTGGTTCTTCTTGGATTGTATAACCAAACTTTTTCACCGACGACAAATCCCTGATGGTTAGCTTTTAAGTCATAGCGGGATTTCATACGGTCACTTCCTTTTTGTAACTTGGTACGCACCTCTTCATGTATCCTCTGTAGCTGTTTACTTAGTTGACTTACATAGTCTTCTGCTGGTTCTTCATTGGTGGAAGGTCGTCCTGTAAGCAAGTCAACTGGAAGGCATATTTCCGCTCCGAAAATGATTTTAGCAGGTGTTTCGCCAGTAGTTTCGTGAATTGCGGAGCGGTATGCTAATAAAAACGGCTGTATACAATTATCCCAGTCACTTTGTTGGTCATTTACTTTAATTTTCAGGTAGTTATCAAGTGTTCTGTTAAACCGCTCTACCATACCATCGGACTGGGGATGAAGAGGTGTTGTTCTTGTTTTATGGATTCCCAGGAGATTACAAAGGTTCTTGAAAAGATCGGACTCAAAGTTTCTGCCTTGATCGGAATGTATTTCTCTAGGAACTCCCAGTAGCCAGCTTCAAGGGGCGAAAGCTGGCTAGGTGCTACCAAGCCCCATCAACAACAATAATTAGAGTATCCCGGCTGCAGAACAATGGCTCCAGTTTGGTAGTACCTGGAAATGTGTGCGGTCGGGACTGCGAAATGGTCCTAGATACTGGTTCCACACATACCATCGTGAAGCCGAACATCGTAGCTCACTGTAAAATATTTCGCCCTGTAAAGAATTACCTTTTGGAAACTGCTAATGGAGAAGTTATACCAGTTAAAGGCATACATGAAGCCAGAATAACCCTAGGAACAACAACGTTTATCCACGTCGTGTTTGTTGCCGACATCCTGGACGAAGTTATCCTTGGCCTTGACATTATGGAAAATCAGAAGTTTATACTAGACCTTCCACAACGGGTACTACGAACCAATAAAGAAGAGATTGTAATGAGACTACCACGAAGCAGTGAAACATCGATTCGAGAAGTAGTCCTCACGGAAGATGTTATTCTACCGCCAAACTCAGAAAGCATCATACAAGCAAGGTTTGAAGATTCAGAAGAAGGTGAAATCGTGTTAGTCGAACCATTAGAAAATTGTCCCTTATACGCTAAAGGAATTCTACCAGCAAGAACTCTGGCGCAAACCAAAGAAAATATGGTATTTGTCAGAATGATGAACCTGAAAGATTTCCCTCAACAGGTCAAAATGGGTGACAAAGTCGGTACCTGTCAACCTGCTGCTATGATAGTTACCCATCCATGTACCACACCTGCAGGAGTCTCCACACGTAAACTACCTGAGGCTCTACAAGACCTGGTGATTTCATCAAAATCCTTGTTAGACCCAGTCCAAGTATCTATGCTGGAAGAACTTTTAAGAAGAAATCAAGATGTTTTCTCTTTATCCGAAAAAGATTTGGGTAAAACCAGTGTAGTTCAACATCGAATAAACACTGGAGACGCATCACCGATAAAACAACCACCCAGAAGAATTCCTTTAGCCAAGAAAGAAGAAGTTGAAAAGTTACTTGAGGATATGCAAAATCAAGGCATCATAGAACCATCCCAGAGCCCATGGTCATCTCCTGTAGTCCTAGTCAAGAAGAAAGATGGTTCCACCAGATTTTGTGTTGACTTCAGAAGACTGAATGACGTCACGAAGAAGGACAGTTTTCCACTACCAAGAATTGACGATACCCTAGACACACTAACGGGGTCAAAATGGTTTTCCACATTAGACTTAAAAAGTGGTTATTGGCAAGTAGAACTTCATCCGGAAGATAAGGAAAAATCTGCTTTCTCGACCGGGACCGGACTGTGGCAATTTAATGTTATGCCCTTTGGATTATGCAATGCCCCTGCTACATTTGAACGTTTGATGGAGTTAACACTACGGGGACTAACTTGGAAAACATGCTTAGTATACCTTGATGACATAATAATTCTTGGAAAAACATTTGATGACCACCTGAAAAATGTTGAAGAGGTTTTTCAAAAGCTTAGATCCGCCCAGCTGAAGCTTAGCCCAAAGAAATGTCACCTGTTCCAGAAAGAAGTCAAGTACCTGGGGCATATAATTACAGAAGAAGGAGTAAAAACTGATCCAGAGAAGACTGAAGCTATCCAGAACTGGCCTGTACCAAAGAACAAGCATGAAATTAGAAGTTTTCTGGGATTGTGTACCTATTACAGACGGTTCATACATGGGTTTGCCGATATTGCAAGACCATTACATCATCTTACGGAAAACAACAACAGCTACGTATGGACTGAAGATTGTCAAGCAGCTTTTATACACCTAAAGAAAGCCCTGTGCAATCCCCCGGTGTTGTCATATCCACAACCAAATCAAACATTTATTGTGGACACTGATGCAAGCAACACTGCTATTGGTGGAATTTTGTCACAGATTCAAGATGGCCAAGAAAAAGTTATAGCCTATTTTAGCAAAGTTCTGTCCAAACCTGAAAGAAATTATTGTGTCACTAGAAAAGAACTTTTAGCTATTGTCAAATCTTTGGAGCATTTTCATAAATACCTGTATGGCCAGAAATTCCACCTAAGAACGGATCATGCATCACTTAAATGGTTGCTTCAGTTCAAGAACCCTGAAGGTCAGATAGCCCGATGGCTGCAACGTATTCAAGAATACGACTTTAAAATCGAACATCGAAAAGGACTGAACCATAAGAATGCTGACGCTTTATCAAGACGACCTTGCCCGGATGATTGTAAACACTGCAGCAGACGAGAAGAACATGAAGATCCTGATGAATTTCACTGCCGAAGAACACGTCTCCAGTGCTCTCAAGAATGGGATCCTAAGATCTTGGCCAAAGAACAACTAGAAGATCCCGATCTTGGAGACATTATCAAACTTAAGACAGAAAATTTGGAAAGACCACCATATCAGAAAATAGCCTCCAAGTCTCCAAGACATAAAGGGTACTGGGCCATATGGGACTCTTTGATTATTAAAGATGGCCTATTACAAAGGGTCTGGGAAAGTTCTGACGGCAAAACCCATAAACATCAGATAATCCTACCAACCAAAAGGATCCCTGAAGTATTGCAAGCCTTGCATAATGGTGTAGGAGGTGGCCATTTCGGAGTTATGAAGACTCTTGAAAAGGTTCGAGAAAGGTTCTACTGGCTGGGAAGCCGTGCAGACGTAAAAGACTGGTGCAGAAGGTGTAAGGACTGCGCTTCCAGCAAGGGACCCAAAACACGAAGCCATGGCAAGATGAAGCAATACAATGTAGGGGCACCTTTGGAAAGAATTGCCATAGACATAGCAGGGCCATTTCCAGTTAGTAAATCAGGGAATCGCTATATCTTGGTAGCGATGGATTACTTCAGTAAATGGCCAGAAGTCTACCCAATCCCACTTCTGACACCAAATGTTCCAAATCACCTCGTATAAAAACACGTGCCTTCGTTTTTATACCTTTATTAACAATGTAACGTAACTATGGTTACAATAACGGCAAAATCTTAAATTGTCAATGTCTAGAACTTTACAGCACAAAAGTCGAATATGTACTAACTAACTCGAAGTTTCCGTCGCCCTTTTATAGTATGGTGGAAGAGTAAAGAATGATCTAGAATATTCGAGAAATATCGTGAAAATTCCATAGTACATGATGGCATAAAAGTTATTAAGGGATAATTCGGGCGTTTTCGGAAACCTTCGAAAGTGATGAAAGAACTTGGAAAAATTAAGGTAAATTATTTAAATAAATTAACAAACTAAATTAAATGATCCTAACTCTCTAAAATTCTATAACCTAAACACATTTTTTGAAAGTCTGTAACAGTAAACAATTACCAAATACTGTATTGATTATTTATTATTAAATGCAATAAGCACACTACAGAGGAGCACAAAACTTCCTTTAAAAATTTAAATATTTGTATTCTATCTTGAGCTTTTCAAATCAAGGTTTCCGACGATTTTGTGTATCAATATTTTATCATAACTGGAACAGAATTTGGGACAGCATTGTAAATGTCGGCTAAAACAATCTTTCCATTGGGATCTCGAAACCGGCAAAAGTTACAGAGAAGAATAAACTGTGAAGACGTTTAGTGTTTTACTGCTTAGTTATTTGGTGTTTAAACATTTAGGGAAGTTCTGGTTATTTCTGGAGACACAGGGGTCGTCCATATTTTTACCTATTTGGATCGCAAATAACCTTGGAACAGTCGTAGAGAAAGTATAGTATTTCCTCTGATTAATAATTATAATACCAAATTATTCCTGACACAAAAATAAATAACTTTTTTTTTATCTTTGGACAAACCACGAAAGCCAAAAGCCTAAATACTAACGTACCGTGAGTGTCTTAAGCGAGATAAGAGGGAGTTTGTTGACACGGGACTTAAATACTTGAAGATTCGGGGGAAGGGAAAGACCTCCGCGGGCAGCAGGTTCCACAATCTAGAAACTTTAGGGATAAAAGAACGAACAAAGTTGGAAGTTTGGGGCCTGTCCAGTTGGACCGAATAGGGATGCATACGCGCGGAACCACGAGTTTCTCTGTTGGTAACCGTGAGTGGAGGAACTATATTGGACAACTCTTCAGAGCAGAAGCCATGGAAGTACCTATAAAAAAGCGATAAATCCCCCACAGCCCGACGATGTGCAAGAGAGGGAAGCCTTTCTGAAAGTAAAGGATCATTATTGAGACGAATAGCTCTTCTTTTGCATACAATCAAGAATGCTTAGGGTTGTGGGGGACGCCATGCCCCAGATATGAGAGCAATATTCCAAGGGAGGTCGGATTAGGGACACATAGAAAGTGTATAAATTAAAAGGGGAGAAATACTTTTGGCTCGAAAGAGAAATCCAAGCTTTTTGAAGCTGCCGTGGCTATAGATACAATGTGTTTATGCCAGTTAAGGTTACTTTCAAATGTGACGCCCACAAGATTAAAGGTGTCTTTGCTTTGTAAAATTCGGCCGCTCATAAGTAGAGGATGAGTATTTGATGACTCTTTTCGCGACAAGGAACATGATTGTGTTTTGGATACGTTAAAATGGACGAGATTTTTGGCGCCCCAATTCAATATTATTTGCCCCGTTAATTAAAAAACAGCCAATAAATCTCATTCTATAAAGTAATAAATAACCAAGATTAAACAAAGTGTGTATCATACATAAATAAATTCAAATAAATGTCCAATTTTAAACAAAGTGTTTTATATACATTACAACTTAAAGACATTTAACACTAACAAATGGGGGTCGCTTTAGAAGCATTATTTTACTTTTTAATAAAAATCAGAAACTAACTTGTAATTTATCTGTTTAGTCTGCATATTTTGGCAACTTTATTAAATTTTTATCAAAACCGATAAAAACAAAAATGAAATTTTACGAATCTCTTTTCTAGTCCAGAGGTTGTAAAGCGTTTATCCTTGGAAAGTTGTTTTGTGTTTTCCAAACCTTGAGCTCTTCAAATCAAGGTTTACGACAATTTTGTGTATCAATATTTTATCATAACTGGAACAGAATTTGGGACAGCATTGTAAATGACGGCTAAAACAATCTTTCCATTGGGATCTCGAAACCGGCAAAAGTTACAGAGAAGAATAAGTTGTGAATACGTTTAGCGTTTTACTGCCTAGTTATTTGGTGTTTAAACATTTTGGGAATTTTGGTTATTTCTGGAGACACAGGAGTCGTCCATATTTTTTTTAATTGACCGGAAAATTGAATTTTCCACTCAATTTTTTAAGCGGAAAATGCTATTTTACAGGACTAATTTACTTTCCGGTCCCTAGTTTACTTTCCGGTCTCTCATTTACTTTCCGGTCCCTGATATCAAAAAATCCTGTTAGCCATGACAAAAATTGTCAGAGTTCAATTGTTACTATTTGACAGTTCAAGATATTGTAAAGTAAAGAAAGCATCATTTTGCCAAAATGGAGTCAGACATGGAAAATCCAGATGAAATAATTGAAGCAGCCTTGCCTTATTGTCGTTTAAATATAACACTAAAAATTTACACAGTTTTTTTTCCGGTCAATTAAAAAAAAAAAATTATGTACGATACTCGACCGGAAATAATTTTTACGGGTCTCCTCAAAACTACAGGACTCGCCTACGGCTCGTCGACCCGTAAAATACCATTTTCCGGTCTAGTAACGTAAATAGCTATTACCGGTAATGGTTCGATATAGCGGTTTTCGCTATTATAAGAGATTTTCAAAAAATTCTTTTTCAGGGCGTTTCTATAGGTCGATTATGACACAAATCTGTGTGCGCGTTTTCCAAAATCCATTTCTATAATTTTTAATAATTAATTAATTAAAACTTATTTACGGGACGGTGGAGTGAACAGGGGTGCTGGGTGGGGACAAAACAGTATAAATCCAACGTCAAACACAAGAAAACATTAATATACTGCACTTGGGGCACATGAAAAATGTAAATTAATTTTGAAAAGTATTAAATTTTTCGAAAAACTATCCCACACATATGAGATATCTCGTCCGCCATTAATTAAAGAAGGAAAATAGGCGCATTCTTTTTGGTCAGCTGATAACATGAAATTCGTCATTATAAAAATGACGGTCTTGATAGAAGCAGCGTTGCCAAACTTCTTATGAAGAATTAACACCAAGCCTATTTCGGGGATTATCCACCATTTCCATGAGAAACAATGGTATTTTTTGTAGAAATGTCTCCTTCTTTTTGTTTAGGTATTTTCCTTTTTTCTCTACAAATTATAAGAGGAAGAAGGAATAACTTAATTTTTCATATGAATTTTGTCCTGTATCTTCCTTTTTTTTAAGCTATTGACACTTTCTCACTTTATTTGGCAACATCGCAAGACATTTACAGTTCTATTGCAAACTCTTCTTTTTATGCAGTGACAGCCATGGCGGGATTGTTGTACTAATATTTATTTTTAATTTTTTTAAACAATTTTTTGACATTTTTGTAAACAGAAAGTGCGGTGTGTACTGTGAAATACTGTTTTTGGGCGTTTAATGTAGGATTTCTACTGTTTTGTCCCCTGCCAGCACCCCTGTTCACTCCACCGTCCCGTAATATGTTTTTATTAAGTATAAATTATAAAAATGGATTTTGGAAAACGCGCACACAGATTTGTGTCATAATCGACCTATAGAAACGCCCTGAAAAAGAATTTTTCAAAAATCTCTTATAATAGCGAAAACCGCTATATCGAACTATTACCTTTTTACCTATTTGGATCGCAAATAACCTTGGAACAGTGGTAGAAAAAGTATAGTATTTCCTCTGATTAATAATTATAATACCAAATTATTCCTGACACAAAAAGTAAATAACTACTATTGTTGTGGTAGTATTTTGTAGTGTCTTCTTATTATATTATGGATTTTAGACTACACACAAAATTAATAATTTTGGCTGTTTTTTCATTATTATTATTTCTCCATAGCAACAACAATTTTTTTAACAGTAACAATAACACCAAAAATATAAAATATAAAAATAAGGTGGTTTTGTAAGCAGGCCACAATACGCCCCTCCAACAAAAAAGGAATAAAAGTTAAATTAATTGATAACAAATAGTATATTACATTTCAAGGGTGGAAAATGACTTATTTCACACGAGTGGGAATATTGTTGCACAAGGCGTCAGCCGAGTGTGACAAACCCACGCGTGTAAGAAAGTGATTTTCACTCAAGTAATGTACACTATTTTTCCTACGACCACAAGTTATTCACCAAAAAAACAATAAAAGTTGTTTGTCTTCACGGAAAAAATAAGAAAACAATTGAAAACTTTGCATCACTAGGGTGATATATACTTTTTTACTACGATATATTATACGGGTCCCGGAGAAAATATCGAAAACAAAATATCGTATTAAATATTATCGAATGACAAAATATCGAAAACAATATTATCGAATGGAAAAAATATCGAATAGAAAAAATATCAAAATAAAAAATATCGAATGGATAAAATGTCGACTGGAAAAAATATCGAATAAAATAATATCGATTAGAAAAAATAGCGAAAAACTGAATTTATTAAAAACGCATACCTTTTTGGTTAATATTATGTTTGTTATTCGATTTGAAATGTTTTCGATATTTATGATATTTCGAGATTAGATATTTCGATATCTTATTAAAATGCATAATTTATTTTAATTTTTAAGACAACTTTATTAAACGAATTTGTTCAAAGAATTTTATTAAACGAATTTGTTTAAAAACACAGAAACTTATCTAACCTAAGCAATATATTATATAAAAAACTAAATGTTGGCTGCTATGCCCTTTAAATAATTTAATAGTAAATCTTCATCCATTGCAACTTCGTCTGTCCAGGACTGCACTACCAATAACAGTCTTTCTTGTTTGTTTTTGTATTTTCGTTTCTTGACTGGTCTTTCTCCTGCTATAGCTTTTGCTATTTTCAATTCGGTCAAATTCTGTTCTCGTTTTATACAATCTATAAATTGCCAAATTGAAGGATTCCTTGCATTAAATTGACTCGAGAGACCTCGGTGCCAGCCTTCCACAGCGTTATTTGTTTTAGGCAATTGTAACATTACTCTTTCGTAGAAATTCCACAATTGATGTTCAAATAACGGTTTTTTTGACGAAATTCTATCTTTTCGGCCAATCCATGTACTTTCAAAGTATTCAAATATTGGTTGAGCATCTTCCGGTAAAATTTTCTTTTCACAAATGACATCAAATGCTTTTGATACCATGGGAATTGGTAGAAACGCAAGTGCACATAAAATTTTAACTTGCATTTGAAATTCAACGTCCGTGTCGTATTTTGCTTTCAAACCGAACTGCTGTATTTTACGGTAAATACACTGACGAAAGTGGAAAAAACAACCATGTGCTTCAATTCCTGGAATTTGTTTTCTAACCGCATTTATAAGTGCAATTTCAAAGTCAGTTATGACATGTTGAACGCTTGTGGTTATAAGAGATTCTTTAATAATATTGAATAACTGGTAATATGTATTTTCCCGTTTATTGGGAAGAAGAGCAAAGAGCAAAGGTACTGTTAAATTGCCTACGTCACCATGGATGGTAAACATCTGGTAGAATAAAGATGGCGCTGTTTTAAACGTGCCGTCCATGTACCATGTAGCAGTCCTCGATAAATAACTTAAGTTTTGAGAGGTGGCAAATACTAAAATCCTATCATCAACGTGTCCCGAATCATACAAAAGAAAGCCTTTATTTGGTCCAATTTTCGCATAATTAACGGGAATACATAAATCCTTTCTATTTATTGGAATCGGATGTTTATTATTTTCTCTATTTCGAACGTTTCTGATTGTTCTTTTCATAGAACTTACCGATGGTAGTTCTGATGCGACAGACTCACTTAAATTGCTTGATAAATTTGACACTATAACATGAGTAGAATCCATGGAGTTCTTTGCTTGTTCTTTCATAACATTCAACTTATTAGTCACTTCCAATCTGGCTGCTGATCCACTGTGATTATGTTGGCCTTTTTCTTCTATAATATTACCATTAGTTTTAGCTCTTCCCTTACAGTGATTATTTTTCCATTTTTCGCATTTCCAGTATTTAATGATTCCATTTTCCTTTTCTTTTGTGTATAAAAATCCTTTGCAGTAAAGTTTCATTTGACCTTTTTGACCACAAATATATTCAAAATCCATAATTTCATGTGACATTTTAAATCGAATGTCGAAGTTGACAATAAACAACAATGGCACACGTTGCATGCTATTTTTTTCGCTATTTTTCCATTCGATATTTTTTTATTCAATATTTTTTCAAGTCGATATTTTATCTATTCGATATTTTTTTCGATATTTTTTCTATTCGATATTTTTTAAATTCGATATTAATTTTTTCGATCATATTTCCGACGATAATATTTTGTTCGATATTTTTTCATTCGATATTTTCTCCGGGACCCATATTATACTGTTTAACAATATTTTTATATCAAAAATCACCTACCTAGTCGCTTTTTATCATTTAAGAATTAAAAGGTCCTCATTAAAAATATTGCATGGCTTTTTCAATGTAAATCCCATTAACAGCCTGATAACTCCAAATTTATTTTAAATAACAATGACAGCGATGATAGCTTTATATTATACTTTGCAACAGTAGTGTTGTAAAGTACTTTGCAACACTAGTGTGATATAAGGCATTTTCTATACATGAAAACACTGTGCTATTTACTATTTTCACATGTGGTCATAGGAAAAGATTTTTTTGTTTTGATTAAATGAATATCCGTGATTAATATTTTTACCTGAAAAGTAAAAGCATCATTTAAAATATTTGATTATCTTCCCAACTAAAAATGTTTTGCATTTTTTTCCAATATTATTATCCCATGGCAATTATTTTTCAAGTTTATGTGTATGGGTAAGAATTATCCTGTTAATGAAAGCTCAACAGCCAATAAATCTCATTCAATAAAGAATTAAATGACCAAGATTAAACAAAGTGTGCATCATGCATAAATAAATTAAAATAAATTTCCAATTTTAAACAAAGTGTGTATCATACATAAATATATTGTGCCATTTATATAAATTTCAACTTAAAGAAATTTAATACTAACAAATGGGGGTCGCTTTAAAAGCATTTTTACTTTTTAATAAAAACAGAAAAGTAATCTTTTGGTCTAACTGAAAGGGCGGTATTTTGGCAACGAGGCGTCGCCGTCGGGACGAGGGTTTCACAGGTTTAGAGGGAGATTGAAGGGCGGTTTTCAGCACGTCGACTGAGATACATGAAATATAGATTCAAATATTGAGTTACCGAAGTATTTCATCGGGGCAGCTATTAGTTGTGGTTTGTTGATAATGTTGGTCGTTTTATTAATCGGTAATTTTTGGCATGAGTAGTTTGGGTTACTTCTTGTCGTTAAAAAGGTTTTTTAAACGAGTTAAGTTTTTGTAGCAATTTATGTAACAGGCACATAAAGTAATACTTTTTCTCACGACGTGGAAGTTTGACAGTTCGAGCAATCCGATGGTTAAACATTTTTTATGCATGTACTGCATGATATATTTTTTCTACAACCATATCTAAATTTCCCAAATTTATATTTTATACGCTGTCCACAAATGTGATTTACTAAAAGACAAATGTAAAAAAAGAATCCGTTTTTGAAACCTTTTTAGGAGGTCTCATTTTGACGAGTCTACTACGAATATTCATACCGCCATATATTAAAGGGGCGCTTTAACCCAGCCTGTCAATGTCAAATGTTTTGGGTGTCGGACTGGGCCTACGCGTTACTTTTTTGTCGAACAAGTTTTCCACAATGATTTATATGCAATTTTTAAACATTGTGCCAAAAAAGGTAAGGGTTACAGTCATAAAACTATAAGGCAACAAAAAAAAGTTCGGGTATCAGACTGAGCGGATTACGTGACTGCAACCCTTACGATTTTTGGCACAATGTTTAAAAATTCCATGTAAACCATTGTAGTAAACTTATCCGACACAAAAAGTGACGCGGTTGCCCAGTCCGACACCCGAAACATATGACATCAATATGCTGGGTTAAAGCGTTTGTTGCGAAAACTCTCTATATTCTTACAAAGTTGCAAATTATTCAAATTTACTTCCTTAAAAACCTCAAATAATCTTTTTACTGACTTTTAAGAATATTCATCTATTTTTAAATTCTTTGTTTATTTAACCTCGGTTCATGTCTCCTTTCGGCGAAATACCGCATTTGAAGATCTCCGCCGGGCTTCTCCCGCTTTATCACAAACGCGGCCGCGCTTTTGGCGGCTTGCGCCACAGCGATATCGGCATAGTTTGTCGGGGCTTTAACTAGTTCCCAGAATAACTTGTAATAATTTCACCCTAGATATTGGTTCTTTTAGTTGACCAATAGGATTTCTAAATTATGGAAGCCATATTTGTTTTAATTTGTTTCTGTATTTTTATTGGTTTAACCATTTCCTTTTTCTTTGGACCCACCTCTATTTCAGTTTTCCTCCCCAAAACTCATATTTCCAAATTTAATGTCTACTCGGAGACCTCTAACGTAACATCGTTATAATTTCACCACTGAGTGTCTTCGGAGACCTCTAACGTTACACGTTATATTTTCCCCCAAGTGTGTCTACCCGGAGACCACTTAAGTAGTAACAAAAGGTTACATCTCGCGCTCAACTTGAAGAAAAAGAACGCCAGGTTTTTTTTACCCTCAAAGTGTAGATTAATATTTCACTCATGTAACAAGAGGTTACTTTTTTCACGTTAGTTTAAGAGAACATAAGGTTTTCTCTTAAATTTTCACCCCCAAAAGTGTATTGGGGCTTCCTCAAGTATCATAAGGTTACAAATATTACGTATTAGACTAGTCAAAAGGACAACTATTACAAAAAGAACGTCAAGGTTCTTTTAACCAAGTACTTATCAAAAAGTTTTTCTTTCTTGCTGTTCCCAGCTGTTTTGTGCAAACTGTTTGTCTAAGAGAAGACATTCCGTGAAAACGCCAAGGTTTTCTGAAACTTTCATATTTTAACCCTTGTTCCCGAGCATTACAACATAAAATAACACCGCAGACTAAATGTTTTGAGACTTTTAACAGATATACTGTACAATAATTGTAATAGTGATTTAAAGTGAATGTGCTGTGCAGTCTGGACAAATTTACTGACAATAAACTGTAAGGTAATTTAGAAATAAGATTTTAAGGACTTTTCCTTTTTCCTCACCATTATTTATCAATTTATTTTTTGCTTTAAATAAAATTTAATTGTTTAAATAGTAGTTTTTCTGTAACAAATTTAGCTTAGAAAGTTCCTACTCTAAATGACAAATCATACTAAAATATAGAACCACCCTGTGGACAAGCCACATCGAAATTAGAAGTGGTTAGTTTAAAGAAACTGCCACCCCGAAAAAGTTGGATTGGTGTTTAAAGAAACACAGTTTTACATTTTTTTCAGCGTTGCTTCCATATATTTTTTAAATGTTTATGTTATCAGTAGAATATGTCATTAAATTTTCATAGAAATATTTAATAAAACTCTGTATGAAGTCTGGAGATGCACCAATCAAACATTTGCAAAAAAGATTATTATTTCTAATTAATTTTTTCCATAAAAAATTTAAATTTTAATTGCTTGTTCATGTACACCACTATAAAATTAAATTTTCATTAGCCATTATTTTGTTCGAAGCGAACAACTTAATTAACAAATTAAAAATTTAAACTGTGCAATTTGTTTTTTTGGTTAATGCAACGTGTGACCTTAGGTAAATAAAATAAACGAGGTTTTTAAAAGGGAAAGAGAAAAAACGTGTTGCTGGGGAACTCATGTCCCAAAATAAAGTTATGCAAATTTTTATTCAGGCATTTGCAGAAAAACAAATTGTATACATAAGTAATGTAAAAAATATTTTTGATGGAGGTAAATATGTGTCTGGGTAAAGTGAATTAAAACAATTTTGCTATTTTGTCTTTTAAAATTAAATATTGCTTTCAGAAAATATCAATAAGAAACTTATTGGCAATTTAAATTAAGGAGCAGCAGTGTTGCTTTTGGATTTAAGCAGAAAAAATTCCTGTATGACCAGGTCTAAGTTATACAGGGTGCTTTAGAAGAAGGTTGCTAATCCTTAAAAGTGTGAATCCTTTGGCGATTTTAAGAAAAAAGTTTAAATAAAACTATACCCAAAATGGCTTAACTTTTGAGATGCAGAGTCGTAAAAAAGCTTATTTTTAAAAACTTTTCTTTCCTCTTTCTCAAAATTAAGCTATTTAGGACATACGATTATTTAAACTTTTTTTCTTAAAATCACAGGCTTACACTTTTAAGGATTAGCAACTTTTTCTGAAATACCCTGTATAGTTTAGACGTGGCTATACAGAAGTTGTTTGTTTTTTTTTAAAAATCTAGATATCTCAAAAACAGCTGCTTAAATAAACTTTTACAATGTGTATCTTATTTATGTAAAATATATTAAATACAAAGAAATTTTTATCTTAAAGTTACATACAGAATGACTCAAAAATATTATTTCGTTTTTAATTTGTGGCACTGGCGGCGTCCTCTACAGTTTACAACAAAATAATGGCAGATTTTACTTTTTTATCTCTAAAAACCCCCTTTGCCCAATAGTGTGAGAATACAAATATTATTAACAAAACTATATATTAAAAATTAAATCCAGAATAAACTTTTGACACCCCGTAACTCTAAAACCATCCACTTTTGGACTAAGGTAAGATGGGTTAAATAGTCATATTTTAGCCTCAGGAATTTATAGTATCATTTTTTCGGTACCTTTCAGAGACTAACTAGACCCTGTATAAAGGAATCATCCTATATATATATATATATATATATATATATATATATATATATATATATATATATATATATATATATATTTTTTTATCTTTAAACAAACCATGGAGGCTAAAAGCCTAAATACTAACGTATCGTGGGCGTCTTTAGCGAGGTAAGAGGGAGTTTGTTGACACGGGACTTAAATACTTGAAGATTTGGGGGAAGGAAAGACCTCCGCGGGCAGCAGGTTTCACAATCTAGAAACTCTAGGGATAAAAGAACGAATAAAGTGAGAAGTACGGGGCCTGTCCAGTTGAACCGTATAGGGATGCATACTCGCGGAACCACGAGTTTCTCTATTGGGAACCGTGAGTGGAGGAACTATACTGGACAATTCTTCAGAGCAGAAGCCATGAAAGTACCTATAAAGAAGCGATAAATCCCCACAGCCCGACGATGGGCAAGAGAGGGAAGCCTTTCTGTATCATTAATGAGACGAATAGCTCTTCTTTGAATAGAATCAAGAATGCTTAGGGTTGTAGGGGACGCCATGCCCCAGATATGAGAACAATATTCCAAGGGAGGTCGGATTTGGGACACATATAAAGTGTATAAATTAGAAGCGGAAAAATACTTTTTGGCTCGAAAAAGAAATCCAAGCTTTTTGAAGCTGCCGTGGCTATAGATACAATGTGTTTATGCCAGTTAAGGTTACTTTCAAATGTGACGCCCACAAGATTGAAGGTGTCTTTGCTCTGTAAAACTTGGCCGCTCATAAGTAGAGGATGAGTATTTAATAACTCTTTTCGCGACAAGGAACATGATTGTGTTTTGGATGCATTAAAATGGACGAGATTTTTGGCGCCCCAAACCAATATTAATAAGATCCTGCGAAAGAGATATCTGCATCGCTCTGCGTTTGTTTTCCAAGTCAGGTTTAGTGATGGGTTCAGGAACCTAAAAACTAGAGTGAAGGGTACTATCGTCGGCGAAACTATGAATGGAATTAGTTGTGGACGAGAGAAGGTCGTTGATGTGAAGAAGAAACAATGTTGGTGCCAGAACTGAGCCCTGAGGGACTCCAGCATTTACTTGGTGAAAGCTTGAAGAATGGCCGTCCACAATAACTGATATACGACGATCAGATAGATTACTAGAGAGCCAAGTACAGAGTTTAGTTAAAAGACCATAGGAGGGAAGTTTATTAAGAAGTGCGGCGTGCCAGACCTGATCAAAAGCTTTGGATATATCAAGAGCAACGATCTGGGACTCACCTAGAAACTTAAGAGACTTATTCCAACAGTGTGATATGAAGAAAAAAGATCTGCTATATAGTAATACAAAACATTTTTTTCCAATATTAAATACTACAACTAGGAAGTTTACAAAAAATATCCTTAATTCTCTGGTTTAAGATAGAAAAACCAGGATTTCCAATGTATTTCGCACCCAATTTACCCTGTCGAGCTGCCAATTTGTTTCCCGCAGGTGCTAAAATGCAAATTTTCTCAAATTCATTTGGGACATCCGCCACATCACTGACAAAATAATTTTTCCTGTGACTTTTCCTGAAATTCTTTTATTGTATGTTTTAACGGTTTATAAAATAAAACAAAATTATAATTTAAAATTTTGTTTGAGCAATCACTGTTTTTTGAGACAAAATGAAATTTGAGTCATGTGAATAAAGCTAAGCAAATGATTATACTTAAATTAATAAAAGATAAAACATAAAATATTGCCTGTAACTAAAAAGCAAATGCCATAGTATGAGCCTTTGCTTAAATTTATGTATAGCGTCTTAATGGACACCACAACCAATATTATTGAGCAAAAAAAGTTCGCCTCTGAGTTTTTTTAAGTTTTAATATTTTTTCCGATTAGGCAATTAAAAAGTTTTATAAATTTTCTTCGTATCTAGCTTCGTTCTCGAGAAACAAAAAATATACTATTTCCTACTACTTGTCTATACAGGGTGTTTCCTAACTACGGTACGAAACTTAAAAGGGTGATTTCTTATGTCTTTTTATGAAAGAAAGTTTCTTATAACATATGTCATTCTTTCTTCATTACTGAGATACAGAGCGTCAAAGTTAAAAAAACAAATCGGTATTTTTAAATATCCCAAAAACGCATTAACCGATGTGGTTAAAATTTGGTATACCTATTTATTGTAATGAGTCACCTACCTTTAAAACTTTACCTAGATTAAGATTATTGGGTCCAGTGGCGTCCCAGTGCCACAGCCAATATTATTTTAAAAAAGTACCCCACCGACTCTTTATAGGTTTTAATATATTTTTTTCCGATTAGGCAATTAAAAATGCAGCTTTTAAAACTCTTGTTATTTCTTCGTATCTCGTTTTGTTTAAAAAAACAATTAAAGCCACTTTGAGTGTGTTTAGTAACTAAACTTACCTAGGTAAAAATTATCCATAAACAGCATAAAATAAAGCGTATTATCAGATGCATACTTAAGGTGCATCCTCGAGCTTCTTGTAAACCCTATTTTTAATAACCTAGGCTTTTTAACTGTCCCTAGTCTATATTTCTAGGTCTTAGTAATGTTTGTGAAGAAAAATTCCCATTTATTCACTGTAAACTCCGATTTTTATTCCAACTCAATGACAATTGTCACCAGAGGCAGGAGTGATCTTAGTATTCCTTCTCATAATTCAACGTTCTTTGAGAAAGGACCTTACTACCATGTCAAGGCTTATAAATCCTTGCCACCTACCTTGTGTGAAATAGAGAACAAGGATAAATTTCGAAGGGCTGCAGGATAAGTGTTTTTACTCTTTTAAGTTTGATTATTGATCATATACTGTTAAACTGTTACTACATATTTTAATTGTGATGTATGTTAATGATTTTATCACCACCTGTATTTTTGTATCGTTTTAACTGTTTTTAACTATTTAACTAAATTCCTTAATTATTGATCATAATCTGTTCAACTATTACTAGATATTTTAATTGTGATATCTGTTAATGATTTTATCACCACCTATATTTTTGTTTATTTTAATTGTTTTTAACAAATGAAATGATTTTAAATGAATGCAAATTTAAACTAGTTTTTTTATTTATTCTGTAGTGACGTTTCTTTGTCGTTATAACAATGATTTGTGGAAATAAAGGATATTATTATTATTAGTGCCCGGCCTTATTTCCCTTTGCAATAATTCTCGAATATAAAAATACTTGACCATACGTTTAGACATTAATTTTAATTCCATAATATTCGTAAGAAAAAATCATTTAAGCATTTAAGCTGAATCTTTTTAATAAAACTTAGACTTAATTATGAATTCTATAAACACAAATTAAAACACTCAATTTAAAACTATCCATAGCTTAACTCTAAGCTTCAAACAAGAGCTTCTATTTTAAACTGAATAAATTTAAACTTTAATTAAAGCTCGACTAAAAAGAAAATGGAGCCGAATTAGGAGATGGAGAAAAGTTAATATTTAAATCTAACTATAAAGTAGAATGGACATAGTTTTAATTATAGGTAATGAAAAGCTATGTATTATTAGCTTTTGTGACTGTTTTCAAGTAGATCAAATTTTGTGGGAAACTAATAATATCATCATGTAATAATATCATCATGTAACATATTAAACTTTTTTTTCAAACGTAAATAAACATTACCGGATGTCCTTGATTAGGTTTATATTTAATTTTATTGAAGTACTTTGTTTTTATATTATTTGTTCAACAGTTAAACTCTGCAATAATACAAAAAGTATGAAACATTCGATAACACGATAGAAAATGATAGAACACAAATAAATTCAACTTTTATGCAAATACAAAAATAATGTGTATATTTGCCAATGGGCAAATTAGTTTTTTCTGATCATTTAATTTTCAATTCTATATTTTACATCGTCTGACCTTACTCAAAATTACAAATAAGAAAACCTTCCAGTTCTTTTATTTACTACACAGTCTAGATTTTAAGTAATTAAAATTAAACCTTATTTAAAATATTTTTAGGCATTTATACATTTCATAAATAACCAAATAAAAGTTATGACAAACTCAATTAAGTTGCAACAGTTAATATAATTAATTACATCTAACATGTAAGATACTATTGCAGAACTTCATTATGCTTTAAAAATTATTTACAAAAACCCAATGAAAAACTATGTTACTATGTAAGCTATATAATAAAATTCCATCAATTTTTATATTGTATTTTTTTAAAAGACATTTAGGCGGTCTCAGCCGAAGTCTCGTTCGTCGCACAGAAAAAAAAACAGAAGACCAAATTAACTCCATTAAAGGAAATAAGTAGTTTAAGAATAATATTAATAAAATAAAACAGGACAAATCTCGTTCGAACGCAACTGGTAGACATTTTTTAAAACCTTTTACATTAAAAAACTGTAGTATAATGGTCAAACAAAGTATATAAAGTTTTGTGGAAATATTCTAAGTGGTAGAAAGGTTATGATAAAAAGGCATTTTTTTCTTAAAACTTTAACACCCTGTATCTCAGAAACGAAGCATTTTCGTTTCGGACATAATTTTGGTTAAAAAAATTTCCTATCATCTTGCATTCTATACAGTGCGACAAGGAAACTAAAAACGCAAAAATCACCCTGTATAAAATTTATGGTATTAAACTATTAAATAAAAATCATTTTCAAAAGACATTTTTCTCATGTTTATTGCGTTGTTCAGTAATATGGGGAATGGCATCCCCTACAACCCTCAGCATTCTTGATGCCATTTAAAGAAGGGCTATTCGTCTTATTAATGATCCTTTACTTACTCAAAGACTTCCTTCTCTTGCCCATCGTCGAGCTGTGGGAGATCTATCGCTCTTCTATAGATACGTTTACGGCTTCTGCTCCGACGAATTATCCAGTAAAGTCCCTCGTCTTGTAGCTCCCAACAGAGAAACTCGTGGTACCGCACGTATGCATCCCTATACGGTCCAATTGGACAGGCCCTGAACTTCCCATTTCGTTCGTTCTTTTATCCCTAGAGTTTCTAGACTGTGGAACCTACTGTCAGCGGAGGTCTTTCCTTCCCTCCCAAATCTTCAAGTTTTTAAGTCCCGTGTTAACAAACTTCCTCTTACCCTGCTTAAGACACCCACGGTACGTTAGTATTTAGGCTTTCAGCCTTCGTGGATTGTCCAAAGATAAAAAAAAATATATCCTTTTTAGCAGATTTGTTTTTTCCTTAAAAATTAAGCAAGCTATGAAATATGTTTTAAAAAACTGTATTTTATTTATTTAATTTAAAAAAAATAATAGTAAACGTTGCACAAACTCAGTGGCGCCCATTTTAAAAGAAATATGAGGAATATTCAATATATTAAAAAAAAACAAAGTTAAAAAAAATTATCACCCTGTTTCTTGGAAACACTCAATTCTGACCTGGGGTTTATACAAACTTTTTCATAGAATTATCTCGAAAATATATCCTTAATTTATTTACAACAATAGGAGAAAATCATGTATAAAAATGTTTTAAGATTTTTTTATAGTTAATAAATATTTTTTTGTTTTTAATTATCTGATTTATTTAAAACACAAATATTGTAAAAGCCAGAGAAGCTTAAGGTAAAATTCATGATTGGGTCCATCTGGAACAGCCACAAAACAAAACAGGATAATCGCAAACCTGCCTAAGGCATGTGTGAGAGATCGGTTTAGCTGATTTTATACACCCCGCCTGCATTCAAGCTAACTTAATCCCACAGTTTGGTGCGGGAACTTTATAAAAACGATTGTAAAAATTGTTAGTAAGAGAGCTGAAACATATTTGGTATATCGCTTACTGACCTTTATGTACAGGGTGGCTCGAATTCGACGCTCATCATTGGGATTTCGGAAACCGTAAGAGATGCAGGATCGGTTAAATGGAGGCAAAGTTGCGCAATTTGATGCTCAATAAAATGCCGTTTTGCGTTTTAAAAAATTCGAGTACTTCCGAAGATATTCGAAAAAAACCGGAATTTTCAATTTTGGTTTCTATTGTTTCCTGGCTATATTTGTTAAGATAACTTAAAATGAAAAACACATTTTTATGGCCACTTTTTCTGCTCTATAATTCAGTGTGATTAAATATTGAATCTGACGTTTCGGCTTCTAGCGACCATCATCAACTTAATTTTTTTAAATACGGACCTGATATTTTTTTACTTTAATTAAATCCTTTCATCACTCTTAAAACACTATATATCGCCACTTTGATATTTGCCGACGTTTCGTACAAAAAATTCCATCACCAGAATATTGCATATTTATTTAACCATAATACGGCCCTGAAATACATTTTTAGGTAAAGGTAAAAAAAAAGAATAAACTTATTACATATTCATAATGTTTTATTGCAACTCATTGATATCTAACAACGGAAATTACGTTATTAACAGAAACTAACCAGCATGTACGAATTCAAGGGAGAACTTCATTTAATGTATGGATTGGTATGTGGAGGTACAAAATTATTGGACCTTTCGTTTACGAAGGGACCTTAACTTCCGAACGATATCTAAATTGATTAGGAATGATGTCTTAGACGCCCTAGATAATCAACCTTTGGCAGTATTTCAAGAAATATGGTGGCAGCAAGACGGAGCTCCTGCCCACAATGAAAGGAAAGTAGCTCAGTAGCTCAATTCCTTTACCATATATTTCCTAATAAATGGTTTTGCAAGATGGCCCGCTAGGAGCCCAGATCTTAGTCCCCTAGATTATTTCCTTTGGGGATATCTTAAGAACCGTTTATTTAAAAATGCACCCCACGACCTTTAAGTACTACGACAAAATTTGATAAGGGAAGTCGCTGCCATTCCTGCGAGAACAATTAATCGAGCTGTATTAAAAATACAAAGCAAAAGCAAGAAAATGCATCGATGCGGAAGGTTATCTCTTTGAACACTTATAATAGTGATTAAATTATGTTTATTTTTAATATGGGCATCAAGATAGTATTACAAATTGTTTATGTAAGCTGATTTGTTGTCTACCTTTTTGTTTCTTATGTCTAATATCATAGAGTAACGAAATTATAAGAGTTATCATGGAATAGCCGATTTAAGGACAGGTCATGCGAAAACTCCCAATATAATTTTATTCGTTTCTCGTTGAAATACCGCCAGTTAGTCATTTCAGTAAGCTTACGTGTCTCCCCACCGCTGATGTTACACGAGGCGAGGCTTGGACCGACGCATTTAAAGTGTAAACTGGCAAAAATGACAAGCCTGCCGCCAGCCTGCCGCAAAAGCGGTACGAAAATTTTAGCATGCCATGGTTTCTCTTATCCGTAAGTATGTTACTTTATGCTAATATTCATGAAATTTTCGGTTAATAAAGTTATTTCCGCTGTTAGATATCAATGAGTTGCAATAAAAAGATTACAAATATGTAATAAGTTTATTCTTTTTTACCTTCTTACCTAAAAATGTAGTTCAGGGCCGTATTATGGTAAAATAAATAGGCAATATTCTGGTGATGGAATTTTCTGTACGAAACGTCGGCAAATATCAAAGTGGCGATATATAGTGTTTTAAGAGTGATGAAAGGATTTAATTAAATTGAAAAAATATCAGGTCCGTATTTAAAAAAATTAAGTTGATGATGGTCGCCAGAAGCCGAAACGTCAGATTCAATATTTAATCACACTGAATTATAGAGCAGAAAAAGTGGCCATGAAAATGTGTTTTTCATTTTAAGTTATCTTAACAAATATAGCCAGGAAACAATAAAAACCAAAATTGAAAATTCCGGTTTTTTTCGAATATCTTCGGAAGTACTCGGAATTTTTTAAAACGCAAAACGGCATTTTATTGAGCATCAAATTGCGCAACTTTGCCTTCATTTAACCGATCCTGTATCTCTTACGGTTTCCGAAATCCCAATGATGAGCGTCGAATTCGAGCCACCCTGTACAGGATGCGCTAAATTTGACGCTTTTTTTAGGAAATGTATGTTTTTTAATGTTTTACACAAAAATTGATCGTCGTTTAGAAGGGCCAAATTTCGTGGAGAATTTGGCAATATCTCTTATCTGATAATCTTTCCAAAAAATTACATTTGTATAAAATAAATGGTGGTCATAATAATATTACTAAAAGTTTTATTACGTAATAGAGCTAACACCACTATCTACAAGTTTTTATAAAGATGATTAACAACACGAGTATATATCTTAAGGTATTTTGGTTATATAAATGAGGTTGCGGCAAATCCTATATAAATTTGTTATAAAAATATAGGTAATGGTTACTAAAAGTTTTATTAAATGGTGGTAGAAATAGTTACATAACTTTCTTATATACATGTAATTTATAGTAAACTTTTATACCCCTTATAATACTAGGGTCCTAATAGTTACGGATTATAAAACTCGGAAACCTTTCTATATAACTTTGTTACAGAGACAACAATGAGACGAGTAACTGGTCCTAACAATTTGTCCATTGTATTTATCTCTTTCTGGTTTAACGCAAGTTCCAATAAATATGTCTTTGTCTTTCATCATGGCAGGCTATCGTAGATGGAGCAATCATCGCTTTGCCCTGGTTGCCAAGTTGTCTACAATTTCTGCATGTAAACTTTAATATCCTTTTTTGGCTCGCATCTAATTAAGAGAAAGAAAATATACCATGAATCGAATATTTTTAACTTGACAAACGTTGCCGCAGGCAGTCACGCCGAAATGTTATTCGATATTTGTGTTTGATATTTTTCAATGGCCGAATTGTTTGGACAGTTTGTTTACATTTTCTGTGATTTATTGTGTGTTTCGTGGTTTTTTACCTTTAATTGGACTTTGAATATTGACTTTTATTAGTGATCACAGTGTATATATTAAATTTGTGCTTTTCAACAGATAATTTAAGGTAATATTGACATGGTTATCTGTAAGAAAAAGTCTTTGACATTTATGACATAAATGACATTTTTAATTAGGTGTGTGTAATTATTGAACTAAACCCCAATATTTTATATTAATAGGAAACAAAAACAAGTACCTAACATTAAGGGCAAAGGTAGCACGGCTATATAATTTGAATTGGCGGGCAAACGATAAAGTCGACTCACGCGCCATCTGCGTTTACATTCCTTGAAGACAGACAAGGAAGGCCCAGCAGATATCTCTCTCTCGGATATATATTTATTTACATTTATTTGCTCGTCTCATTCTTGTCTCTGTTTGTTACTATTATATATCTATTATAAAACTTCGTGTTACTATAAGTGAAAAAAAATGTTTATTGGGTATTATTTCCAGTATCACCATTAAATAAATCCTTGAAAGGGCTTTAAAAAATACCACATTAGGTTTATTTAACTTTATTAGTTTTGGAAATATGGCCATCGAAATTAGGTATTCAGGCAATTTTCAAAGGACCGCCATTTTGTAGTAGGTAAAGATATTGACTTTATATTCTGGGGTTATAAAGTACCTCGTCAGGAGCTTTAAAATGATGTGCCACAAGATCCCCGATCCATTTAATTTTGTTTTTTAAAATGGCG
The DNA here is from genome assembly GCA_014170235.1 of Listronotus bonariensis. NCBI lineage: Eukaryota > Metazoa > Arthropoda > Insecta > Coleoptera > Curculionidae > Listronotus > Listronotus bonariensis. Next base: position 68,212 of record JACEGR010005815.1, read on the forward strand.
CCCAGCTGTAAGTTTGACATTAACATCTGTCATTTCTTGTCTAAAATTTGCTTATGTTGTCTTACTAAAGTCTATTCTATTCCATTTCTATTTTTTTCTTGGTTTTGGTCCCTTCAGGTCCAATCCACCACTCTCCCCTTCCGGACTATGCTTTCCAGGGCTTCGTCGGCGGAAAATCTGGATAATCGAG